>VYXB01010500.1:0-56884 GCA_013397135.1 Pachyramphus minor
CTACCTTTATGTTCACCCCATATTTCAACTACTTGAGAGCACTCAGAGCTTTCTTAATTCTTCCAACTTTTGGTTTTCAGCCTGTCTTTGTGTCTTTCATTGTATAAAAATTGCCAATTTCAGGAACAGCTTCTTCATCTACCTGAAAATAAAAATTGACAGGATGGTGCCTTGGCTCTTGCTGGGGTCACTGCTTTCCTCCCTGGTTATCGGAACCGTTGTCTATGATGTTGTTGATAAAGCTTTTCATAACAACCTCAATTTCACCTGCCAAGGAAGAATTTGGAAAGCAAGTATCAGAACAGAAGAACATTTTTTGCCTAATTATTGTATCATCATCTTCGGATATGCCGCTTCATTCTCAGCAGTCATCCTTTCTGCCCTTCTCCTTCTCTTTTCCCTCTGGAGGCACAAACGCAACATGCAGACAAACTCCATGAAGGACCTCAGCGTGGATGCGCACATCAAAGCCATGAAATCTATTATCTCCTTCTTTGTAATGTACAGCATGAACTTTGTATTTTTTATCTTGACACTGATTTATGCAATGAAGAGCCAAAATCACATGGTGTTTCTTTTTTATGTATTTCAGTATGCTTTTCCAGCTATTCATTCCCTTATTGTAATTTTCAGCAATCCCTATCTGGAAAAGACACTGCTAAAGATTCTATCCTATATGAAATGCAAGTTTTGCATGAAGTAGACTCTTTAACAAAAACTGGACCCTTTGGAAAATGTTGCTATTTCTTTATAGCAAACAAGTCAAGTAATTTCCAATGCAACTGTCCAGCCAGTGTAGATGATACAGATGTTCAGAATATATCATTCAAAGTCTTTGAACTAATCTTATTTTAATTTAAATACATTATTATTCTCATTTAATTTAGGTAGTTTTCAGGAGGCTCACTCCAGGTTTTTGAATTTGTGCGTCTCATGGCTGTATTCATTTCTCTCAATAATTTATCCCAATTACCTTCCTGTTCATGTCATATTTCCACTAGTTGTTTCTATGTAAAATTTTTGTATTTTTTCTACTTGTGGGTTTCTGCCAGTTTTCTGTGGTTTGTGCCTTTGATTGAATAAAAATTGCTAATTTCTCTTAGAAAGCTCTAAGAACATGATACCCAGCACAGTCTCACTGCCCTGTGCACCAGCCCCACTCAGCTGGACCTGGAGGGGACACATTATCCACCAGCACAGCCACAGTGCCCAGCCCAGATGCAGAGATGCAGTGATGTGCCCAGCACAGGGCTGACACAGAAGAGGTGTCAGAGGGTCAATGGCAGGGGCTGCCCAGTGCTGGCAGGGTATGGAAAACTGCTTTGGGTCACATTCCAAGTTTCTGTGATTTAGAAGTGAAACAGTTAAAAATACTTTTGCCATGAAAAAAGTGTTGATGAGCAGAGGGACAGCTCAAGAGTGACATTAATCTAAAAAAACTCAATAGTAAATGAAATAAAAGCAGTCTGGAGAGCTGGAGAAAATCTGCCTGTACCTAATGCAATTAATACAGGGCTACTTTTCAGGCTGGAAGGGATGTTAAACTTCCTCTAATTCCAACCCCCCTGCCATGGTGGGATAGAAGGGTCAGGAAATTTCCCTCCATAGCAGCTGTTTCTCAGAGCATTCCTCTCCAGCTCTTAATGACATCAACACACTTCTGTTAACAGTGTAAGCCCAATGTACACTCTTGCTGGTGTTGGTTTAATTCAGCAGCAAATACCAGTAAGAAAACATTATGTTGATAAAGGGTTGTTCAGTTCATCTTCAGACCCTCCATTATTGAAATAACTGATAATCTCCTCACAAATATATATGCAGAGAGGAAGAAGAAAACAAAAACAACAAAACAGCAAAAAAAACCAAACCTTAAATCTACACTATGTTTTCTGTTCTGTCAGCAAACCCAGAGAAAATTCACACTAGAACATAAAGCACAGAACAGGCCACGAGAGGAAATGAAAAATCTCAAGGCAATGCTCAGCCTTCCATCAGCATCAACAGCTATCAAAAGAAACAGTATTTTTGCATAACTGCATTCAAACCAAGCCATGACATTGGCATTTTCTAGGCAACATGAAATAAAGGGTAACAAAGTTCTCACCAGAATTTTATGAAAAATCCATGGATTGTCTGAATGTATTTCAATGCAATGTGTGGCAAGTACCATGTTTTGTTGTTGAGATTAGCTTCATGCCTTATGTAAAAATATTTCCATGTGTCAGTGCTGTAGTGAGACGCCTTCTCAAAAACATGCAAAGAGAAACATGTGATATGAGTATCGACATGACAAGTGACAAGAGATTTATGCCCCCAAGACAAAAGGGCATCATCATTCTAAAGAGAGAAAATGCTGGGGGTTTATTTCTTGTGGCTATAGAACTATTTCTTGTGACTTCATTTTTTCCCTGGTTACACCAGAGCATCAGCTGAGGCCTCGTTGGTATCTGTGGCCCGATGTACAGGTTCCTGTACTAACCTAGAGTATAAGGACACTCCATGCCTTACAGGGCTCAATAAACCTTGCCTGTTTAAAAAACCCAACAGCTTTCAGAACCTGAATTATTTTAGAAGCTTGACAGGATTTCAGGGCACAGGGAGCCCAGCATGGTCCTATCCCTAAAACTCTTCACATTGCCAACACGAGATTTGAATCCAGGCACAGAGACTTGTGCTGACTTTTATCCTTTTCCTGCAAATTCTTCAACTTAATCCCAGACAAGATAATATTTTCAAATGGCTGCATGCAAAACTAACCTGCTCATTGTAGGTGACCAAGGCACAGAAAAGCCCAGATGCTGAAACCTGACAAGGATCAAACAAGGGTCAGTCACAGAATTACAACACTGTCCACCAGACAAAAACATCTCCACTCTTTGTGCCACCCAACACAGCCCTCCTGAACCAACATTCAAATACTGCAGAGTGACACTGACACCAGGTAAGGGGACACCCAGCACATTTACATCCCTGCACCTGCCCTGCTCTCAAGAGGAGCCGCAACCAAAGGCCCCCCACCAGCAGCTCTATAAAGCTCCTCTTTCCACACCTGACACTCAGGGAACAGCAGCCGCTGACCTGTGTTTGGCATTGGTGCAACAGCCCCCTTGTCCAGCACAGCACTGCTCCCAGCTCCCAGCATGGAAGCCAGTTGTCACTCTCCAGAGCAATTCAATGTCACTTCATTCGGTGCCACATCTGTGGCTGCTGTCACCCTCCAGGCACTTGCTGGCATGTGGATAAATGCTTTCATTGTTTCTGTGATTTGCACGGCTTGGGTCAAAAAGACAACCTTGAACTCTAATGAGAAGATCTTGCTGTTACTGGGATCCTCCAGGTTTTGGTATTTGTGCATCTCATGGGTGTATTACTTTCTCTTAATCATTTATCCCAACTACCTTTATGTTCAGCCCACCTTTCAACTACTTACAGTTACGCAAAGATTTTTTAGTTGTTCCGAAGTTTCTGTTTCCGCCTGTCTTTGTGTCTTTTATTGTACAAAAATTGCCAATTTTAGGAATGGCTTCTTCATCTACCTGAAAGTAAAAATTGATAGGATGGTGCCTTGGCTCTTGTTGGGGTCACTGCTTTTCTCTCTGGTTATTGGAATCCTTCTCTATGAAAGCATTGATAAGCCTCAATGTAACAATTCCACTGGTCAAGAAAATTTGTGGAAAGTGAGAATCAAGATTGATGAACAGTTTTTCCCTATTTATTTAATCACTGGGTTTGGATATGTCACTTTATTCATGGCAGTCATCCTTTCTGCCCTTCTCCTTCTCTTTTCTCTCTGGAGACACAAACACAACATGCAGACAAACTCCATGAAGGACCTCAGCATGGATGCCCACATCAAAGCCATGAAATCTATTCTCTCCTTCTTTGTAATGTACAGCATCAACTTCATCTCTTTGATTGTGACAATGATTTATTCAACGGGGGGGAAAAGTGCCATGATGTTTCTTATTTATGTATTTCAGTACACTTTTCCAGGTATTCATTCCCTTATTGTAATTTTCAGCAACCCCAGGCTGAAAAACACATTGTTAAGGATTCTGCTCTGTGTGAAGTGCAAGGTTTGCATGAGGTAATAACTGTAGCAAAAGCTGCAGCCCATGCAAAATGTTGACCTTTCACTATAGAGAACAAGTCAATTAATATCTAATACAACTCTCCTGGCAGTGTAGATGATAGAGATATTCACTCTTCCCCATCTAAGTTAAGAAAACTGCATTCAAATACTTTGACCTAGGTTACTGTGACTTAATTATTATTATCATCATTGAGTTTAGATAATTCTTTAGCTACATTATTGTCAATAACAGCTTCATTTAGACCTGGTACATGGGCTGGATGCAAAAGTGCAGTAAGAACACCACAAACCTGCCACAAATGCTTCATCATCTGCTGATAAAACTATTACTATTAGTATTGTTCAGTTTAGATAATTTTATTGAGCTCAATTATTGTAATTGACAACTTCATTTAGTCTTTGTATATGGGCTGGATGCAAAAGGGCAATAACAATAATGTAAACCTGCTGCAAATATTTTGGTATTCACTGATTGAAAAGACTGAACGAAACAACAGGTTTATTTCAAGTTTGGTTGTCAGCTCTTTCTGCTGTTTGCAGCTCTTTCTGCAGCCCTGTTCTAGTGTAATGTGAAGAAGACCATGGCACAGCTGAGATCCACTTTTAGCCCATGGATGACCCACCAGCAAAGTAGGTGTGGTGAGTGTATCCTGAAGGATTGCAGCCCTGAATGATTGCAGCCCATGGAGAGCCACTCTGGAGCCACCTTATCCTGCAGGAGAACTGCAGCCCATGGGACGGACCCTCACTAAACCAGGAGAAGAGTGTGAGGAGGAAGGAGTAGAGCCAGCTCATTATGATGTGACTGTAAACCCCATTTTCTGTACCCCTGCGTTCTGCAGGGGAGGAGGTAGAGACTCTGGGAAGGAAGGAGTGAAGTTGTGCCTGGGATAATTTGGGGGTTGAGATAAGGAGTCAAGATGGGTTCACAGGCACCCAGCTTGAGATGTTTCTGTGTTACTGTGCCATGATTAAATTGCTTTAAAGATCCAGACATCTGAGACTCTGCTATGGGAAATGCACTGCACAGCTGGTAAGGAAACCTGGTCTGACTCTGGGGGTGTGGTGTGTGTAGGGGCTCAAGTGGGGCAGCTGTGGGCTCACAGGAGCTGCCCCCTGAAAAGGGGCTTTGGTCCCAGTAGTGAAAGTCTCTGGTGGGGAGGTGGGACTGACAGAGTGCCTCCTGGATGGGGAGACAGGAAAGTTTCCTTAACACCTGCATGAACAGAGTAGAATCTCAATTGTTTCTTTATTTTACCAGCTCAGGCTCAGGAGAACATTTTACCTCATGCTCTGGGCCAGGTGTGCATTTCTCACAATATCACCTTCAAAAATGCTTCCTTCCTCTTCATGAAATGCAAGAAACAACCATTTAGGCCACAGAAACCTCTCAGCCACTGCAATATCTCCTTTCCCAAACACCACACAATCTCTCAGGCTGCCTCACCAACCAACCCATCCCTCCTTAAACAGCAACTGCCCAGGAACAAGCAAACATATAGCTAATACCGCTTTATAAAATGCTAGTCCTCCTTCTGTGTCTAAGGAGGATTTGGGGTTGAATTAATATTTCCATAAAAAATTCGCAGCACCTGCCCAGAGGAGATTTTTATTCTCTTTCCCAGGATTGTATCCTGAAACAATTGTGGCCTTCAGAGCATTGAAGTTGAGTTATGGAATGAATGGATTTGGCCAGAACAAATTGGGCATCTAAGAGCCTAAGTAGTTAGTGAACCAAGGCTACTCATCTGGGATTTCCCATCATAAAGGAGAAAGACCAGGATTGTGGAAAGGGAAGAGGTTCAGCCTGAGCCAAGGTCTGATAGACACAATTCAGTTTGTGTGGGATGTCTCTCAGATCCCAATACACCTCTGTGCCCATTCAGATGCAGAAACACGCGGGTCTTGTGCCACTTGAGGTGCACAAGGGCATCCAAAATATGCACACTGGCTTGTAGATACAAAGTCCTGGGGACTCCTCTTCAGTTCTCAGTGGTGCTGGAGGGCATGGATTTGAATTAAAAGCTGACCCCTGTGTTTCAAGCACCTGATCCAGACCCCTCATGCTTTGAAACCCCAGCATTTGAGACTTTGATGCTGTACTCTTATTTTTTTAATTTTTTGGTTTTTTATGGTGCCAGATTCTTCATATGGAGCTGAGCCCAAGCCCCAGTCACAGTCTGGTCCTGCTCATTTTGAAGTTTTGTGTAATATCCCTTTATAAGCAGGGGTAGTAGAGATAGCACAGGGACAGATGAAGGCAGTTCATCTTCTGACCTGTTGGAGTAGAATTAGCTTCTATTGTCCTCACACACCTATGGGGAGATGAAAAAGTTAAAAAAAAAAAAGGAANTCACAGGGGTCTTGTGCCACTTGAGGTGGCATCCAAAATATGCACACTGGTTTGTAGATACAAAGGCTTGGGGACCCTTCCTCCTTTCTCAGTGGTGCTGGAGGGCATGGATTTGAATTAAAAGCTGACCCCTGTGTTTCAAGCACCTGATCCAGACCCCTCATGCTTTGAAACCCCAGCATTTGAGACTTTGATGCTGTACTCTTATTTTTTTAATTTTTTGGTTTTTTATGGTGCCAGATTCTTCATATGGAGCTGAGCCCAAGCCCCAGTCACAGTCTGGTCCTGCTCATTTTGAAGTTTTGTGTAATATCCCTTTATAAGCAGGGGTAGTAGAGATAGCACAGGGACAGATGAAGGCAGTTCATCTTCTGACCTGTTGGAGTAGAATTAGCTTCTATTGTCCTCACACACCTATGGGGAGATGAAAAAGTTAAAAAAAAAAAAGGAAAAAAAAAAAAGAAAAGAAAAAAACCCCACCACACCAAACCAGGTAACCCAACTAAACCAACAAACAAAACAAAGAACTCTAAACCTACACCATATTTTCTGTTCTCTCAGCAAAAGCAGAGCACACTTAGAATCACAGAATAGAAACATAGAATCATTTAGATTGGAAAAGTCCTCTCAGATCATCCATATCAAGCATTAACCCAGCACTGCCAAGGCTACCACTAAACCATGTCTTTCGGCACCACAGCTGCACATCTTGTGAGCTTCCAGGAACAGTGACTCCACCACTTCCTTGGGTAGCCTGGTTCAATGCCTGAACACCCTTTCAGTGAAGCAATTTTTCCCAAAGTGCTGTGTAAACCCCCCTGTTTCATCTGGAGGTCATTTCCTCATGTCCCATCCCTGTTGCCTGAGAGAACAGACAAATACCCACGTGGCTACATTGTCCTTTCAGGCAGTTGCAGAGAGCAAGAAGGTCACCCCTGTGCCTCGTTTCCTCCAGGCAGAGCCCCTCCAGCTCCTTCAGCTGCTCCTCATCAGACTTGTGCTCCAGACCCTTCCCCAGCTCTGTTGACCTTCTCTGGACTCGCTCCAGCCCCTCAATGTCTTTCTTGTCATGAGGGCCCAACACTGAACCCAGGATTTAAGGATTTGACCAGTGTCCAGGACAGGGGGCAGTCACTGCCCTGGTCCTGCTGCCACACTATTGCTGTCACAGGCCAGGTACCACTGGCCTTCTTGACCACCTGGGCACACACTGGCTCATGTTCAGCCTCTGCCAACCAGCACCCCCAGGGCCTTTTCCACTGGGCAGCTTTCCAGACTCTCCTCCCCCAGCCTGGAATGCCTCAAGGGGTTGTTTTTTTGTAACCCAAGTGCAGGACCCTGCACTTGGCCTTGTCAAACCTTGTGAAACACAATTTGCCTCAGTCAATTGATCCAGCCTGTCCACATCCCTCTGCAGAGCCTTCCTACCCCCCTGCACATCAATACTCCTGTGGGAAGATGGCTGGAGGTAAAAATTAGAGGAGACTTGGAATTATGGGGGAAAATGAAGCTGCTACTCCCTGGATGGAATGAGGTTGACATGCTCCATGGTGATCCCCCACACAACCACAAGCACCTGGTACCGGGCATGGAATGCAGGGTGGGGCAGAGTGAAGATGCCATGGCCTGAATCCATAGAAATCCCTGCAGGGAGGGCAACATAGTGGTACTTTGTAGAGAATAAGACTGCACAGTACCTGCCAACCAAGGGAGGTAGACGAAGATGTCCTGCTGCTGAGCCAACAACTATGTAGAAATGTCTCTCCTCGGATGAAATTGCTTCATTAGAGCCTAATTGTAATATTAATGCACACCTCCATTCCACAGTTCTGACCACCCTTCACTGGGCAGGCCCTCTAGTTTCTGTTGACTGTATCTTTTGAAGCAATTTTACGCCAATCAGAAATGAAGGTGTTTTTGACTAAAGTTACTCAAGCTCCACCTACACATGAAGAAATAGCACAAAAGTAAGTTGAGAATAGGGAATAAATCAGGGAAGACCCGATCGAAACTGCTGGGATCACTCAATGGGGCTGAACCTGTCTTCTTCTGCTATAAGGACACCTACTGGTTAAGAACCACACTCCACATGCACTAAATATTGCTCCTAGGATTGCAGCTTGCTTTAGGATGCAGTATATTGCTTTAAATATGTTTTTGCAGCCTGATACTATCATTGGCAATATTCAAACCTTAAGCGGTCACAGCTTTGTACTAATAATGACTGTTATTCTGTGAACTGCTGGAGTGAGTCCTTTACAGTTTTACACCATTTGCCAGCTAGGCATAACACATTCAAATAAAGTGGGAAGACCTGCTGAGGGGTCTCCTTTATGCTGTTGGCTTAACTTCATTCAAACCAATCTATGACACTGATGCTTGCTAAGCGATATAAAAGATAAAGAGAAGATCTCATCAGTATTTTTACAAAAACCTCGTGACTATACAAATGGATTTCAAGGGCGTGGCAGGTACCATGTTTTGCTGTTGAGATGAACTCCAGGTCTTCTGTAAAAAACTTTCCATGTGTCAGTAGCAAGAGCCTTCACAAAAACATGCAAATAGGAGCCTGTGATATGAATATTCATGTAACATACTGGTTACCTTTCTGTCCCCTGGAGAAAAAGGCACCATCATTCTGAAGAGAGAAAATGCTGGAGGTTCATTTCTGGAAGCTATAGAGCAATTTGGTGTGATTTCAACTTTTCCTGGTTACACTATAGAATCTGCCAAGATCGTGTTCGTACCTGTAGTCCCAAGGTGCAAAGTCCTATACTAAGCCAGAGTCCATGGGCTCTCCGTGTCCTACAGAGCTAAACAGACCTTGCCTGTTAAAACTCTACAGTTTTCAGGACTGAAATTTATTTGGAAGCTTGAGAGTATTTAGGTGAGGGAGGAATCCAGCATGGGCCCATCCCTAAAACTTTTCAAATTGCAAGGAGATGACATTTGAACTCTTGAACAGGAACTCATGATTCTTTTTACCCTTTTCCAGCATATGCTTAAAACTAACCCCGTAAAAAAAGATACAGTTTTCCTTTCACTGCCTATCCACCCACCCACCCTACTATGTAGCTCTTCAAAAATCTTAAGGCATTACCATGGGAAAAATAAACTGGATTTCAATGCCTATGGAGGATCAAAGGGAACTCCAATTTTCCAGCATCTTGGTAGAACTTTGCAGCTCCTGGACTCTTGGATGAAAGAGCACAGTGATTCCCCTGACTGTGCTCTGCTGAGAGCACACCCTGCTCAACAAAAGCAGCATTGGTGAGAAAGGGACAGAAGAACCCAGATCTTGACACCTGACAGGGATCAAAATGGGACAGTCATAGAATTAAACACTGTCCACCGGACAAAAACATCTCCGCTCTTTGTGCCACCCAACACAGCCCTCCTCAAACAACATTCAAATACTGCAGAGTGACACTGACACCAGGTAAGGGGATACCCAGCACATTTACATCCCTGCACCTGCCCTGCTCTCAAGAGGAGCCGCAACAAAAGCCCCCCCACCAGCAGCTCTATAAAGCTCCTCTTTCCACACCTGACACTCAGGGAACAGCAGCCGCTGATCTGCGTTTGGCATTGGTGCAACAGCCCCCTTGTCCAGCACAGCACTGCTCCCAGCTCCCACCATGGAAGCCAGTTGTCACTCTCCAGAACAATTCAATGTCACCTCATATGCTGCCACAGCTGTGGCCACCGTCACCTTTGAGGCATTTGCTGGCATGTGGATAAATGCTTTCATTGTTTCTGTGATTTGCTCCTGGGTCAAAAGGAAAACTTTGAACTCTAATGAGAAGATCTTGCTGTTTCTGGGATGTGCCAGGTTTTGTTTTTTGTGCATCTCATGGGTATATTCCTTCCTTTCAATAATTTATCCTCATTTCCTTTATGTTCACCCCACACTTCCATTACTTACATCTATCCAGAGCTTTTTAAATTATTCCAACATATGGGTTTCTGCCTTTCTTTGTGTTTTTTATTGCATAAAAATTGCCAATTTCAGGAACAGCTTCTTCATCTACCTGAAAGTAAAAATTGACAGGATGGTGCCTTGGCTCTTGTTGGGGTCAGTGTTTTCCTCCCTGGTTATCGGAATCATTGTCTACAATGTCACTGATAAAGCTTTATGTGAAAACCTCAATTTCACCTGCCAAGGACGTATTTGGAAAGCAAGTATCAGAATAGAAGAATATTTTTTCCCCATTTATTTTATCAGTGGCTTTGGATTTGCCACTTCATTCATGACAGTCACCTTTTCTGCCCTTCTCCTTCTCTTTTCCCTCTGGAGACACAAACACAACATGCAGACAAACTCCATGAAGGACCTCAGCATGGATGCCCACATCAAAGCCATGAAATCTATTATCTCCTTCTTTGTAATGTACAGCTTCAACTTCGTATTTTTGATCTTGTCACTGATTTATTCAATTAGTGGCCAAAATCACATGATGTTCCTTTTTTCTGTATTTCTGTATGCTTTTCCAGGTTTTCATTCCATTATTTTGATTTTCAGCAATCCCAAATTGAAAAAGACATTGCTAAGCATTGTGCCCTGTGTGAATGCAAGGTTTGCATGAAGTAGGAACTGTTGGAAGAGTCATTAAATCTCTTATGCAACTCTCCATGCTGTGTAGAAGGGAAAGATATTCTTTCTTTATCACTGAAATTAAGAGTGTAACATTCAAATGCCTTGACTGAAATTAGAATGAGCAAAAGAAATTATTATTATCCTTAAATTTAGTTAATTTTTTGAGCAAAAGTATTGTCAATAGTAGTCTTTTGGTTGCTAAAGGGCAATAAAATACTGCAAATGGTGGGGCATTCGCTGATTGAAACAACTGAACTAAACCACAGGTTTATCTCTATTTTGGTTAACAGTTCTTTCTTCTCTGGCTCCCTTCTTTGTAACATTATCAGCTGTATCACTGTCTGTCCAACAGTGCAGGTGGGGTGGGTGCACCTTGCAGGACTGCAGCCTAAGGAGACCCCACACTGGAGCCAGCTTATCCTGAAGGACTGCAGCCCAGGGGTGGGATCCACACTTGGGCAGGGGAAGAGCGTGAGGAAGAAGGAGTGGAGGAGACAACGCATTATAAACTGATTACAATCCTCATTCCCTGTCCCCTTGTGCTGCTGAAGAGACGGAGGTGCAGAAGCCAGGAATGCAGCATTGAATTTTGGACTGTTTAGAAGAAGAGGGGAAGGGAAGGGGTTCGAGGTTTGTGCTTCTTCCTCCTCACCCTACTCTGTTTTCAATAGGCAATAAAGTCAATTCATTTTCCCCATTTTGAGTCTGTTTTCTCCATGACAGTAACTGGCGAGTGATCTCCCCCTCCTTATGTCAACCCCTGAGCTTTCCCATCTTCTTTTCCACCCCTCTCCTGTTGTGGAAAAAGAGAGAAGGAGAAGCTGGTTGGGGGCCTGGCAGGTGCCCAACCACTGCTGTCAGCCAACCACTGCTATCCTCTAAATGTGACATAATTCCAACACAAAAAGAGCAGGACACGAATTGTTCATTTCTGCCATTGTCTTGGACAAAGAGTGACATCTTAGCTCACACCAGCTGCAAAGGGTGTGTTTTCCATGCTTTTTGGTGGGTTTTGCTTCGGCTCTTGTTCTCCCAGAAGGAGAACCTGTGCCAGCTGTGCAGCCCAAACACCAGAGGTTTCCTGAAACTTCTCAGAGTTTCTTTCCCCCCAGTAAAGCAAATGCATCCTTCTTGTAGGACAACACCGCAAAGGACTGTGTAGATTCACTGCACTGTCTTTTAGAAATTGACCCAGAAGAAGAGTTTCTGCTCAGGGAACATAAGTGGCCCTGGGATGCTAATTTGAAAAGTTGAAGTGAAGGTGAAAAACCCTGAATTGTGAGCTTTCTTATTGAAGAGTTTTCTTGCCATGGGTACTCCCTTCCCTCTGTCTCTCCACCCCCAAAACAATGAAAGGGGAAGAATTTAATATTGAAGTGTAAGTGGTTATTAACTGGATGGGGCTTTGAACAACCTGGGCTAGTGGGAGGTATCCCTATCCACAGCAGGGGGGTTGGAACGAGATGATCTTTAAGGTTTCATTCAACTCAAAGCACTCAGTAGAAATTCAGTAGCAACCAAGACTGATCATCTGGGATTGCCCATGTCATAAAAGGAGAAAGAAAGGGCTTCTGGGGAGGGAAGTGGTTCAGCCTGAACCAAGCTCCAGTGGAAGCAATTCAATCTGTGTGTGATGTGACTCAGATCACAACAAACTGTGTGTCCATCTAGATGCATAAACACAGGGATGAGGTGCCATTTGAAATGCACAAGGGCATGCAAAATACACAGGCAGTTCATCCTCAGACAGGTTGTTACAGAAAAATTTCTGTTCTTTCACATGCAAATGGAGAGAAGAAGAAATAAAGAAGTAAAACAAACCTACCCAACCTTGTATTGTGTTTCCTGTTCTGTCAGAAAAAAACAGAATAAACTCATACCAAAGCATAAAGAAGAGAACAGGCAGTATCAGGAAATGAAAATTCTCTCAAGGCAATGTTCTGCTCTCCATCCACACCAACAATTATATTTTATAATATTTTCGAATGGCTGCATGCAAAACTAACCTGCTCATTGTCGGTGACCAAGGCACAGAAAAGCCCAGATGCTGAAGCCTGACAGGGATCAAACAAGGGTCAGTCACAGAATCAAAACACTGTCCTCTGCACAAAAACATCTCCACGCTTTGTGCCAATCAACGCAGCCCTCCTGAACCAACATTCAAATACTGCAGAGTGACACTGACACCAGGTAAGGAGATACCCAGCACATTTACATCCCTGCACCTGCCCTGCTCTCAAGAGGAGCCGCAACCAAAGCCCCCCCACCAGCAGCTCTATAAAGCTCCTCTTTCCACACCTGACACTCAGGGAACAGCAGCTGCTGACCTGTGCTTGGCATTGGTGCAACAGCCCCCTTGTCCAGCACAGCACTGCTCCCAGCTCCCAGCATGGAAGTGTGTCACTCTCCAGAGCAATTCAATGTCACTGCATATGGTGCCACATCTGTGGCTGTCATCACCTTTGAGGCGTTTGCTGGCATGTGGATAAATGCTTTCATGGTTTCTGTAATTTGCATGGCTTGGGTCAAAAAGAAAACCTTGAACTCTAATGAGAAGATCTTGCTGGTTTTGGGATGCTCCAGGTTTTGGCATTTGTGCTTCTCATGTGTATATTCTTTTCTTTCAGTAATTTATCCTAATTACTTTTATGTTGCGCCAACCTATACTCTAATTGTATCTCTTCAGAGCTTTTTTGAGTGTTCCAATTTGTGGGTTTCAGCCTGTCTTTGTGTTTTTTATTGTATAAAAATTGCCAATTTCAGGAACAGCTTCTTCATCTACCTGAAAGTAAAAGTTGACAGGATGGTGCCCTGGCTCTTGTTGGGGTCAGTCCTTTTATCCTTGGCTATTAGCATCCTTATCCTTGACATCACTGGTAAAGCACACTGTAAGAATTCCACCAGTCAAGGAAATTCTTCAGAAGTGAGTATCAGAATGGAAGAACGTTTTTTCTCCTTTTTTTTAATCTATGGTTTTGAGTTTGCCACTTCATTCACAGCAGTCATCTTTTCTGCCCTTCTCCTTCTCTTTTCCCTCTGGAGACACAAACACAACATGCAGACAAACTCCATGAAGGACCTCAGCATGGATGCCCACATCAAAGCCATGAAATCCATTCTCTCCTTCCTTGTAATGTACAGCATCAACTTTGCATGTTTGATCTTGAATATGGTATATGCCACAAAGACGATAAGTCCCGCGATATTTCTTATTTATGTATTTCTGTACACTTTTACTGTTGTTCATTCCCTTATTTTGATTTTTGGCAATCCCAAACTGGAAAAGACATTGCTAAGGATTCTGCCCTATGTGAAGTTCAAGGTTTGCATGAGGTAGGAACTGTAGTAAAAGTGGGAGCCCTTGAAAAATGCTGGTATTTTATTATAGAAAACAAGTAGTTCAACCTCTAATGCAATTTTCCAGGTAGTGTGGATGATACAGGTGTTCTATCCTCACCATGGAAAATTTCATGAAAATTCTTTAAACCCCATTAGGACAAGTTAAATAAATTATTATTATCACTTCATTTAGATAAACCTCTGAGCTAAACTATTGTCAATAACAAATTCATTTAGCCCTGGTCACATGAGCTGTCTGTAAAAAGGCAATGACAATACTGCAAACCTTCCTCAAACACTTTGGCATCCGCTGATTTAAATGACTGAACTAAACAACAGGTTTATCTCTATTTCTGTTTACATTTCTTTCTGCTGTGGCTCTGTTCCTTGTAATATTTCCAGTTATATCAGTGTCTATCAGTGTAGGTGGGTTGGTTGTTCCCTGAAGGACTGCATCCTATGGAGAACCCATGCTGGAACTGGCTTATCCTGAAGGACTACAGCCCATGGGTGGGATCCACACCTGAGCAGGGGAAGAGCAGGAAAAAAAGAAGTGGAGGAGACACATGTTATGAACTGACCACAACACCCTTTCCCTGTCACACTCTGCCACTGTGGGGGACGAGGTTGAGAAGGTGGGAATGTAAGAGTGAATTTTGGCCTGTGATGAAGGAGGGGGGAAGGCAAGGGGTTCTAGTTTTGTGTTTTTTTCTTATTATTTTACTCTATATTCAATTGGCAATAAATTTAATTTTCCCCAAGTCAAGTCTATTTTGCTCGTGACAGTAACTGGTGAGTGATCTCTCTGTTTTTATCTTGACCAATGAGTCATATATCCTATTTTCCATCCCCACCCCGTTGTAGAGTGGGAGTGAAGGAGAGGCTGTGTGAAGGTCTGGCAGGTGTCCAAATTTAACCATACACAGCAGGCCATGTAAACTTAAAATAGTTCCAGCATCCAAAGAACAGAATCTGATTTGTTCATCTCTGTCACCAGCTCAGGCTCAGGGGGACAGTTTACCTCATGCTCTGGGCCAGGTGTGCATTTCTCATAATATCACCTTCAGAAATGCTTCCTTCCTCTTTATGATATGCAAGAAACAACCATTTAGGCCACAGAAACCTCTCAACCACTGCAATATCTCCTTTCTCAAACACCACACAATCTCTCAGGCTGCCTCACCAACCAACCCATCTCTCTTTAAACAGCAACTGCCCAGGAACAAGCAAACATATAACAAATACCACTTTATAAAATGCTAGTCCTCCTTCTGTGTCTAAGGAGGATTTGGGGTTGAATTAACATTTCCATAACAAGTTCATAGCACCTGCCCAGAGGAGATTTTTATTCTGTTTCTCAGGATTGCATCCTGAAACAATTGTGGCCTTTGGAGCACTAAAGTTTAGTTATGGATGCAATGAATTTTCCCAGTAGAAACTACAGAACTCAGGGCCTAAGTAGTTATCTAAAAAAGATTACTCATCTGGGATTTCCCATCATAAAGGAGAAAGACCAGGATTGTGGAAAGGGAAGAGGTTCAGCCTGAACCAAGCTCAGATGGAAGCAATTCAGTCCGTGTGTGATGTTCCTCAGATCCCAGAACATTTGTTTTTTCATCCAGATGCAGAAACACACGGGTCTGGTGCTACATGAGATGTAAAAAGGGCATCCAGAATGGGCTTGTAGATGAAAAACTGGGAGATTCCTTCCCCTTCTCAAGTGGTGCTGGAGAGCATGGATTTGAATTAAAAGCAGGCATCTGTGTTTCAAGCACCTGACCCACATTTTCCTGCTTTGAAAATCCAGCATTTGAGACTATGATTTATACCCTTATTTTTTTCCAAGGTATAAGATTCTCCAGGCAGAACTGAGCACAAAATCCAGTCCTGGTATGGTCCTTTTGGTGTAATATCTTCATGTACAAGCACAATCCCAGCAGAGGCACTTCATCTTCAGACCTGTTGTAATGGAAAGAACATCTATCCTCCTCACATCCATATAGAGAGATGAAGAAAGAAAGAAGCAAAACAAAAAAACAAGAAAAAAAAAGCCATTTACACCATTTATAGTGGCTTTTTTCAGCAAAACAAGAGGAAATTGAGAGCAAAGCATAAGGAAGAGAACAGTCAGTATCAGAAAATGAAAATTCTCTCAAGGCAATACCCTGACACCAATCAATATAAAAAAATATGAAAAGAAAAAATATTTTTGAATGACTGAATCCAAAACTAATTTGCTTATTGTAGGTGACCAAAGCAAAGAAAAGCCCAGATCCTGAAGGCTGACAGGGATCAAAATGGGACAGTCACAAAATCACAACACTGCCCTCTGCACAAAAACATCTCCACTCTTTGTGCCACCCAACACAGCCCTCCTCAACCAACATTCAAATACTGCAGAGTGACACTGACACCAGGTAAGGGGATACCCAGCACATTTACATCCCTGCACCTGCCCTGCTCTCAAGAGGAGCCGCAACCAAAGCCCCCCCACCAGCAGCTCTATAAAGCTCCTCTTTCCACACCTGACACTCAGGGAACAGCAGCCGCTGATCTGCGTTTGGCATTGGTGCAACAGCCCCCTTGTCCAGCACAGCACTGCTCCCAGCTCCCACCATGGAAGCCAGTTGTCACTCTCCAGAACAATTCAATGTCACCTCATATGCTGCCACAGCTGTGGCCACCGTCACCTTTGAGGCATTTGCTGGCATGTGGATAAATGCTTTCATTGTTTCTGTGATTTGCCTGGTCTGGGTCAAAAAGAAAACCGTGAACTCTAGTGAGAAGATCTTGCTGTTACTGGGATCCTCCAGGTTTTGGTATTTGTGCATCTCATGGGTGTATTCCTTTCTCGCAATAATTTATCCTCATTCCCTTTATGTTCACCCCAGACTTCAACTAGTTGTATTTATTCAGAGCTTTTTAAGTAATTTTAATTTGTGGGTTTCAGCCTGTCTTTGTGTTTTTTATTGTATAAAAATTGCCAATTTCAGGAACAGCTTCTTCATCTACCTGAAAGTAAAAGTTGACAGGATGGTGCCTTGGCTCTTGCTGGGATCAGTGCTTTTCTCCCTGCTTATTGGCATCGTTGCCTATGAGATCGCTGATCAAGAGCACTGTAACAACCGTAATTCCACTGGACGAGGTAGCTTTTGGAAAGCAAGTATCAAAATGGATAAACATTTTTTCCCTTCTTTTTTTATCACTGGCTTTGGATATGCTGTTTCATTCATGGCAGTCACCTTTTCTGCCCTTCTCCTTCTCTTTTCCCTCTGGAAACACAAACACAACATGCAGACAAACTCCATGAAGGACCTCAGCGTGGATGCCCACATCAAAGCCATGAAATCTATTATCTCCTTCTTTGTAATGTACAGCATCAACTTCGTATGTTTGATCTTGAATATGGTTTATTCCACGAAGAAGGGAAGTCCTGTGATGTTTCTCATTTTAGTATTTCAATATGCTTTTCCGGGTGTTCATTCCCTTATTTTGATTTTTGGCAATCCCAAACTGGAAAAGACATTGCTAAGGATTCTGCCCTATGTGAAGTTCAAGGTTTGCATGAGGTAGGATCTGTAAAAATCTGCTGATATTGATATTTCAAAATATTGATATTTCATTATAGAAAAGGAGTCATTTAATCTCTAATGCAACTCTCCAAGCAGTGTAGATGATACAGATGTTTAGTCTTCATCACTGAGATTAAGAAGATATCATTCAAATTATTTGAATTAAAATAGTGAGACTTAAGTAAAGTATTTTCAAGTATAATTTCATCTAGGTAATTCTTTGAGCTAAATGATTGTCAATAAAAATTCATTTAGACCTGGTACATGGGCTGGATACAGAAGGTCAATAACAATAGTGCAAACTTTCCTTGAACACTTTGGTATTTGCTGATTGAAATGACTGAAATAACAACAGTTTTATCTCTGCTCTGGTTTACATTTCTTGCTGCTGTGGCCCTGTTCTAGTGTAATATGATGAGCTGCATCCCTGTCTGGCAGTGGTTGATAACTGATGTGTTGATCCCTGTCACTCTCCAGAGGTGGTCACTGACACACAGACACTGATGCAGGAATGGCTGTGGGTGCCCAGGTGGGTGCAGAGCCCACTTCCCACACCAGCCCTGTGTGTCCTCTCTGCCCCACTTGTTGCCAGAACAGGATTGCCCTGCTCTGTGTGACTGCTCTCCTGCTCTGCTTTTACTTGTATATGAGACTGACTTTTCCTAAGAGACACTGGCAGGAAATAGGATTTGTGCTGGATCAGCAGAAGAGCATGAGGAGGAAGGAGTGGAGAAGACAACACTGCAAACCTCATTCTCCTCCTCCCCTTGCTGCTGACGGGGAGGAGGTGTAGAAGCTGGAAATGACAGAGTGGAGTTGAGTTGAGTCTAGGATGAATAGGTGGATTGGAGACACTGGTTTCTAGTTTTGTGTTTGTTCCTCATCATCCTACTCTGCTTTCAATAGGCAATAAATTCAATTCATTTTCCCCAGTTTGAGTCTGTTTTGTCATGACAAAATAAGAAATAGGTGACTGATCTCCCTGACTTTATCTTGATCCATGAGCTTTTCCATCCTATTTTCCATGCCTGCCCTGTGTATGGGTGAGTTTGAAGGAGCACCTGGGTGGGGGCTTGGCAGCAGCCCAAGGTCAACCCTCCACAGCAGGTCCTCTAAACATGAAATAGTTCCAGCATGAACAGAGCAGAAGCTGAATTTCTCTCACTAGCTCAGGTCCTGAGGTAGAGCTTAAAAATCTCATCTGGACACATCTCCCCACTGAAAAGGCCTTGAAGGCACAACCACACCTCCCTTCTCTTGCTGCTTTTGCTCTTGCACTTCATCCTATAACATGACAGTCCCAATTGTTTTCACAACAAGACCCTGGAAGACACATCTACATCCCATGCAACATCATCCCTCACAACACTCAGCAGGCAAAAACAGTGTCTTGCCAATGTCACCACACAAAACAAGGCAGCCCCAGCAAATCCCACCTGCAGATACCTTCTGTCATCTCCAGGAAAGCCCTGAGAACATGACACCCAGCACAGTCTCACTGCCCTGTGCACCAGCCCCACTCAGCTGGACCTGGAGGGGACACATTATCCACCAGCACAGCCACAGTGCCCAGCCCAGATGCAGAGATGCAGTGATGTGCCCAGCACAGGGCTGACACAGAAGAGGTGTCAGAGGGTCAATGGCAGGGGCTGCCCAGTGCTGGCAGGGTATGGAAAACTGCTTTGGGTCACATTCCAAGTTTCTGTGATTTAGAAGTGCAACAGTTAAAAATGCTTTTGCTGTGGAAAAGTGTTGATGATCAGAGGCACAGCTCAGGACCAGTTTTACAGCATTCCTAAAGGCAGAGACATAAAAATAGTTGGGAGTGCTGCTGAAAATAAGGCAGTGTTCCAATGCTTTTGGAAGTCACAGCTCTCTGAAAGCAGGAGGAGCACATTTTCCCTTTTGCTGGGACAGAAATGGGAGATTTGGGCTGTTGGACCCATGTGCCCAGTGAAAGCTCAAAATTAACATCTCAACTTTCAGCCAGAAGAATTAACTGCACCCCATGACTGAGAAAAGAGAGAGGCAACACCAGAGGTTACAGGCACCTGTAGTGCCTCCTGGTTGATGCAGGACCAGAAGCAAACAAGGAAAGGCCATGGATATCAGCAGAGCAAGCAGAACCACAATCCCAGGTGCTTCTGTGATTCAGGTAGGAGTGAAACCTTCCTCACTATATGGGCAACTGCTGATCATCTCAATAACTTTAAACATTCCAGTGATTTAGAGGATTGGTATATTTAAACGTATTCTGCAGTTTTTTGATATTTGAGATATGATACATAGAGACACACAGAAAGACAGAAGCACTTCTATCTCTTCCCTGTTAAGGACACTGTTTACAGTATATCTCAAGGATACATTCTTATGGTCATTTGCTTCCCCTATTCACATGTGTATCACCCTGCAGATTCACCTGAGATCTGCCAGTGCCTTTGCTCTGCATTTCAAGTGCTCAGAGGCACCAAACAGACAGGACAAACTACTGCTTCCCCTTTTTCTTCCCATTTTTCTTTGGAGCAGAGGTTGTGCAGTTCTCCCAAAAACATGGTGGGTTTCTCCCAAGCTCCTCTTTCTTGTGTTCCCAGTCTTCATCTCTTTGGTCTAAGGGGATTCCTTTCATTGCAGCTGTCCTGCGGTAGTTTCTGCTCTCCACCTCTGCTCTGGAAGAGAAAACAAGAGTGAGCACAGCACAGTCACACATCCAGGTTGTTCATGAGGCATCATCTCCAGAGTCCATCTCCACGATTGTGTCTCATGTGGTTAAACCCGTGCTGCCAGTGATACTTGAGAAAACCCTGAGGTGTGCCCAGCATGCTGCAGCCCCTACCTCTCCTCACAGAGACCTCCCTGGGCCCCACCACTGCCAGGATCCGGACATGGAAACTCCAAGTGTAAGTCTTGTCCAAGAGAAGGCAAACCTTTCCCTCCTACTGCAGAGCTCTGATTTCGTAGGCACTCAGGATTTATGCCGCTCTGACAGAAATATCAATACGTATCAGGAAAAAAAATACTTTTTTTCTGTGAAAGAACAGCTCTGTCACATCAGTGCAATGCTCTCCCAACTGAGAGCACAAAGCAAAGCCAGTGCCTTCACATTGATGAACTTCATCACACAGGCTTACTCTATCATAGAATGATAGAATGGTTTGGGTTGGAAGGGACGTCAAAGATCATCTCGTTCCAAACTCCTGCTATGGTCAGGGTCACCTTCCACTAGACCAGGTTGCTTCAAACCCCATCCAACCGGGCTGAGAACCCTTTCAGGGAATGGCCAGCCACAGCTTCTTTGGGCAAACTGTGCCAGGGCCTTTACCACCCTCAGAGTGAAGAATTTCTTCCTAGTATCTAACCTAACCCTACTTACCTCGGCCATTCCCCCTTGTCCTCTCACTCCATGCCCTTGTCTAAAGTCCCTCTCCAGCCAGTCCTCTTGTAGGCTCCCTTTAGGTACTGAAAGGTGCTCTAAGGTCTCCACAGAGTCTATGTTTGAGAGAGATGGTTGATGTCCCAAGCCTGCTGGTGTTTAAGAGGATTCAAAAAATGCCCCTAATAACATGCTTTAACTTTTGGTGAGCACTGAAGAGTTCAGGCCGTAGGACCAAATGATTGTGGCAGGCCCCTTTGAACTGAACTATCCCATCTTCTCCCATTAAGTATCTGCTACCAAGGGCAAGAAACCTCTTTCTGTAGACTTCTAAACATATGTATCTATACCCACGTGAGTATAAATATATGCTTTGGGCTCAGACAGCAGGAGCCTTTGGTGCAGGTTCAACACTTGGCACTTTGCAGAGAGACTGGCGGCTGGCACAGGCTGTGGGTGTCTGTGCCAGCTCAGCACCATCCTTGGCAGCTCTCACAGCAACCAGGGTAAAGCCCTCTTCATGCAAAACAAATCCAATGCAAAATATGTGTTTGTTATTCAGAAGCAGCTGTTTTGAAGGCTGTTTCCTAACCTTTGCATGTCCATGCAAACCTCAGTGAGTCGTACAGATACTTGGTAGCAAAATACTCCCAATATTTGCATGTTAATAATATTTCCATGTTGATACATGTAATATTTCCATGTGGATGCAAACAGTTCTCAGCACAGAGCAGTGGCCCAACCTGGGCAGGCAGGTAGTTCATGCAGCTGGCAACACCTGGGGACAGACATACAGCATTCAAGGGTCATGGCAATGCTAGATGGGGCAGAATTAGGATTTAGGAAGGATTTGGATACTCATAGATAGATTTGGATACCCTATTTAGACATGCTCATCAGCCCTGCATTTGGCACAGACCCTCAGATTTAAAAATGTAAAAACTGCCTTTTCTCTCTTTTTGCATGACAAGCAAATATCCAAAACTGACAAAATCTTCCTCATATTTATATACCACAGATACCGTGAGTGGAGTGCAGGTCTGCTCTGTGCTGTGCAGCATTTTGTGCAGGCACACACTTCATTCTCTGTCTGCAGCACATGTTGGTATTCAGCTGCTGACGCTGCCTGACCATCTCTGGGACCTCCTGCACATCTGAAGGAGCAGGAGGTAATCAAAATTATACTATAAATGCCAGCTATTCCAGCTCCAAGGTTGCTGGTATGAGGAGGTGAAGCCACTGCAGTTGTAAGTTACAGTGGCTGGGCTTAAAAAAAGTGTTCCCGAGTCACAGTGGTAAACTCTTGGCTGCCCACAGGCTTTGTTATGGCTGTGATTGCACGGGCTTTGTGTGCCTTATAAAATGTCCTAGGCATGGGCATTCAAAGCATCTTCTCAGTCAAGTTCTCCCAGCCAGGCTCCTAGATGAGCCAAGCTGCTGTGAGGTGATTCAGGACAGCCTGTGGCTCTGAAAGGCAAGTTTTCCAACTTAAATCAGTCATTCACCTTAGAAAACCCTTCACCAGCTACCTGAGTCGCCCTAGGCTGTTGCTAAGGTGTCTCAGACCAGGATGTCAATCATCCTGTCAACCATCCTGTCAATCATTCTCCCAGGAGCCTCTGCCTGCCGCGGCATTGCCCATCGGCATCATCCAGGCAATTCCCCTATGCTTGCTGTCACCTCACTGCCACGGCCCTCATGCACAGCCAAGTGCACAGCAAATGCTACAGATTGGACAGAAATTACTGGTGAGGTTAATGCAAAAAGGACAGCATTGAATAGGTAAGTAATTGCTATAAATGATTCATCAACGGAGAGAAGCCTGCAGACTTTCACTCTCTAGATTAGCCAATACTTACCTGTTTACATTTACCTTTATAGAACCTAAGCATGCCAAGAGCTGAGAACAATATAAAGAGAAACTCCACTAGAACATAGGGCCCCATTCTCAAAGGACTGGCAAACTCAAGCTTTACTACCAAGCCAGGGTCTAGATAGTAAAGACCCTACTTAGCAAAGCTTAGGCATCAACTGCTGGTTGTTTAAATGTCTTTAAACTGAATGTCTGAGGATAAGAAGAGCTGATACTTCTGTGTGGAAGGAAGGTGGTTAATAGTGAGGGTTTGCACACGTCAGCTCCAAAAACAACGAGGCTTTATCTCTAAGATGTCCCTGACAGTGTTCAAGGCCAGGTTGGACATGGCTTGAAGCAACCTGATCTAGTGAAAGGTGTCCCTGCCCATGGCAGGGGATTGGAACGAGATGAGCTTTAAGGTCCCTCCAAGCATTCTATGATTCTGTGTTGGGTGAGCAGGTAAAATGCAAAGGTTCCAGCAGCTTTCATAATAATCAGAGCTTAGAAACTGAAACCTGTGGCTGCCCTAGAAAGTTTTTTGGGCTTTGTACAGGTGGATTTTGCACAGTTTGGGTGTCTTTTCCTACGGAAGGACACTGATAGAGCATTTCGGCAGGAAATATCAANTGGAAGGACACTGATGTCGTGTGAAGATAAAAGGTGGGCATGGAGCATTTCGGCAGGAAATATCAAGCTGTAGAAGTACAACTAAAGGACAGCAGCACCTACAGAAAGGTTTATGTGGATTAAAGAAAAGTGGCACTTCGTAGGCACTGACCTCCTCAGACATTTGCCCAGTCACCATGCCTGATTTTTAACTTTGCAGCTCTTGTGCTGCACGGGCAAGCTGGAGACTTTGAGTTGGATATGTGTCTATTAAAAAAAAATCCAGGATATACATGGTGCCAAAGCAGTCTTGAAACTGTGGCAGTGGTAAAAGAGATGCCAGTGAAGAACTATGGCAGGACTGTAAATTAACAGAAAAACCCAGGGGACAAAAAGATTTAGGGAGCTCTCAGCATCCCAGCATGTGCAGGTTTCACAGGCAGTGTACTTAAACACCAAATAGTTTGTGGGACTGTGGTTTGCACTGAACAAGCTGGTTGGCCTCTGGTGATCTGTCTCACTGCTTTAGAGAGATGCAGGTATGGGACACAGCTCAAACCTCTGGAGTACAGCATCCTAATCCAGGGAAACAGCTTTGCAAGGATGAAAATATCTGTGAGCCAAACCAGTGGCTGAAAACTAGGAATGCTAACTGGGAGTCCTCTAAAAGCATATTTCTCATGGCAAGTGGTGCCACAGTGCTAAGTGTAAACAGTTAAGACAGTAAGGAGTTTCCCAAAATTTGGGAGTAATATGTGGTCATCCTATTAAAAGATCAAATTGTCTAATTTTCAATAAATATGTAAAAAATACAATGGTTCTTTACTACATGAAAAGCCAGATGATATACATATATATACACATACAACTGCTGAAGGGCTGTTCTTAAACAATTCAACCTGTGTCTTCAGTATTCAGCACTCTCTAAGGGGTTAATCTTTGCCAGCTCTTGCTCTCATTTCTGTTGCTTAACAATCTCTCTGTAATGTCCTTTTAAAAACAATGATGTCACCAAGTGGTAATGCTTTTGAAAACATACCAAGGCAAACCACAGGAGGCAGCGGAATAAAAGAGTTTCTTCTCAATGGCTTTCCCTTGACAGACCCGTGTTTGCTTATCTCCTACTGCTCGTGTGTGATGGCTTTAATAGGCTTTAGGTGGACAGATAAGTAACACCCTGTGTTTGTTCTGTTCCTTTATAGAACAGTTTGCTTGATTTTTCACTGCTGGAACCCCATCCGCTGCCGCAGCGGGACCTGCCATCCCTACTCACTTTTCCAAGAACTTGGAGCAGTCCTGGTGACCGTAGATTTCCGCAAGCCTCTTGGGAGTGTCACCGAAGAGGTCGGCTGCATCCATGGCAGCGTGCAGGGAATGGAGGGTGTGGAGCACCCTCAGCCTCCCGGATTCGGCAGCAAAGTGAGCCGCAGTCCGGCCCACGTCGCTCCGCAGGCAATGCCGGGCGCCGTGATCCACCAGGAGCTTGACCAGATCCAACCGCCCTTGAGGTGGGCAGCAAAACAAGGAGAGAAAATGCAACTGCCTCAGAATTTGTACCTTCAGGATGCAGGAGACAGTGACACACAGTTGATCATAATTCCCTCAGCCACGGATTTTGACCCACAACCTGACCGCTTGCTTTATCATATAAATGATACTCAATAGAAAATGCTGGTTGATTTTTCCCAAACCAGACTGCTTCCAGAAGAACTTTACAACAAAAACATTAGATCAACTGATTAGATCAAAAAGCTTTCTAATTTCTGAACAGCATATCTCAATTAGTCATTGAAAAATTGGCTATTTCTTTGCTACATTTTGCTTTTTAGTTCATTGCAATATAAAATTTAAACAAAAAGAATGGGAAAACCTGTGAACAGCTTTACCAAAACAAAGGTTTGTTGGATAGGAGGTAGAGGAAATACTTATTTTCATTGACCTTCTCATTTTTCTAACCTGGGGAATTGCACACTGCCTTGACTGAGCTAGATCATTCCAAATGGCCACTAGGCAGTGTCAGTCTCATTATTTTCTAAAGTAGTTCAGTTGCCTTTGCTGATGCCTAAATGCACAATAATCCATCAGGACAACAGCAAAACATGGTCTCAAGTTTCAAACAGCAAATTATACACTTAATTTCTGAGTAAAGACAAATGCCTTGCCACGAGATCCCAACGTGTAACAAACACTGCAGCATGGAGGAATTGAGGTCCAGTTTCCCATTTTACAATGTGTACAATTATACATTATATATTGTTGCATCATCTCTTTTTTGAGATGTAAAGGTATATTTGACTTTAACAGACACTACTAAAGGGAAAGGACCAAATGGGAGTTGCAAATACCTCTGGTCCTGCGTTGTTCACTCAAGCAGGTGAGAAAAAAGGGAAAGCAATGTAAAACACAGTTGTTATTTTGTTCTACTGGGTTTGATAAATACCTGGTATAAATACAGTGGGTTTTACTTTTTGCTCATTCACACAGACAGATAACTTCTTTGTACTGTATGGGGTCACCTCTTAGAAAAGTAAAGTGGGGGACAAGCAGTCATGCTCTATGTACCTACCATGTAAATTGCAAAAATCACTTCCATTGCAATCCCATGAATTATTTTGTAGGCAAAGTTCCCATTTAAATTGGTATTTTTATCTTTTTTTTTTTTTTTGCTCATTAAGGACAAAACTACCAAATACAAGCTGTGATTATTTCCAGCATACATATAATTACAACAAGCATCACCTTTTATGACACTGGTTAGCAGAGGTAACAGAGCCAGGGATGCCCTCACCTTTGGCAGCAGCCCAGTGTAGTGGGGTCCTGTCGTGCCAGTCGACATCCTTGTGGTTTGGGTCGCAGTGTCCTGCCTTCAAAATCTTTTCCACCAGGTCGTAGTCCCCCAAAGCCACGGCTTCATGGAGCTCTGTCATGCTGCACCCTTCAGAAAAGTGCCTGGTAACAGAGCAACAGGTATTTGGTGGGTGTTCACTGATGTATCAGCTCCTCGCAGGGCAGTTTTAATTGATCAAGCAGCACCTGGATCAAAAATGAGACAGGAACTGTGAGAAACCAGGATTTAACTAAAAATAAGGGAAAAGGAATAAATGGGGGAAAGTAATTATAATTTATCTTCAAACCGGTGATCACAGACTGATGGTGACATTTAGTCTGTAGTCATGGGAATCTGAAGCAAAGTGCAGCCCTTTATATAAAGGACTTGTATAAAAGACTTGTGGCTAAAGCCTTTCTGGAGGAAGTTGCTGCTAAAATCCAGCTCACAGTGAACATTTGTCACAAGTCTGTTGTGCTCACTAACCATGGAAACTGGCTCCTCCCTTGCAGTGCTGCAGATCTGTTACTGGTAGCACTTTATTGCAAGAACAGAAACGCCTGTGCAAGTATCTTCTCTCGTGTTCTTTGGTGCAAATAATAATAAGGGATAATAATAAGAAGAATGAAACTTCTAGAAAAAGAGATGGGCAGATGGTGAAAGGGCAAGGGGGAATGGACTTAGAGGAGGAGAATTTAGATTAGATGTTAGGAAGAAATTCTTGGCTGTGAGGGTGGTGAGACCCTGGCACAGGTTGCCCAGAGAAGCTATGGCTGCCCCATCCCTGGAAGTGTTCAAGGCCAGGTTGGATGGGGCTTGGAGTAACCTGGTCTAGTGGAAGGTGTCCCTGTCCACGTCAGAGGGTGTGAATGATCTTCAAGGTCCCTTCCAGGCCATTCTATGATTCTAGAAAATAACTGAGCTATGGCCCATTGCTTAAAATTCTCATCCACAGTCCCATTCAACAGATCCCCATCAAGTAGATCTCCAGCCCCTGCAAGGCTTTGGATTTCAATAATTATGCCTGTGCTAGGGGGTATTTCCCAGCTGCTTTGCTGGCAGGGAATCTAAGCAGATTGCAAGGATCGCTAGGGTACTTCATCATCCTGAGAATGGAACATTTTCTCCAGTCTGGTCAAAACAATAGGGAGAAAACTTTTATATTCCCATATTAATAGCTGGTCTTGAGCTAATTAGTCCCATCACCCTGATAAACCAGAAGGATTTTAGGATTTGCTCCAGCTTCTGCACTACATTTACTTTATGGAGAAATTTTCACAGCTTTGAAAAGACTGTGATTTTCATGTTCAGCATGTTGGAAAGGACCAATATCAGATCTTGCAGAGGCTGATTCTGAGGGAAGGTTTGCAATCCGAAGGGCTACATCCTGAGCCAGAGATGGATGGGGCCATTTATCTCCTCCCAACTCCCATAAACATACCAATCACATCCCAAGTCCAGGCTGAAAGGACAGAGAATCATCTCCACCCTGCTTTTTTGTAAGAAAAAGATGAAGTACAAAGGTCAGAGGGATTCACAGCCTGCTCCAGTCTTAGGTGGTTGGACTGTGCAGACAAGATACAAAAAAAAGACCCATACTTGTCTTCTACTGAGTTTGACTTCTGCATGTTTGGGAATATCTGAACATATTAAAAAATAAAATAAATTTTGGAGCTCCTAGTGGGCCACAGATGTATTGGCTTTGACATGTCTCTGTTACTTCAACCACTTGTGCACTGCTTCCTCCTCCCCATTGCCTAGTCTTGAAGAATCTGTTCCTTTAGATTAAGCAGAGGTGTTCTGAGCTGTCCTCCAAGATTTCAACAGCATTAAATCTATCCTGAAAATGTCACATTTTAATGCATCCAGCCCATCCCTGAAATGAGGGTTGGACCAAAGTACAGGAAAAAAACGAAACTCTTGGATTTTTTTCATACAACTTTCTTATTCTTTTCCAGCTTCAGATCATACCTACACACAGGCATGCAAAGGGAGAGGAAGATAAGCCACTAATCCCACTACAGGATCTTACCAGCAGAGCTCACCAGCTCTCCAAGGGGACAGTCCCTGGGACAGCTTCATAAGCGATTTAGGCCAAGCCAAATTTTACCTCCCCTACTGATTCTCTTGAAGCTCATGTGGCCGTTTAACAGCTGCTCATCTCTCATAAAATTAATCTTTTATTATTGCTGCTGGTTTTAGGGTTAATTCCCTGAATTTAGCATAACCAAGGGGGCAAACGCCAGGGCAGTGCACGGGGGGTGAGTGCAGGTCTGCCCCGCCAGTAGGGACCTGTGTTCAATCTGCTTTAAACCGCTCCAGAAGTTGTACCCAAAAGCGGGATACGCTTCCCTATAGTGTGATTACCCCCTTCTCCTTAGGCCGGAGGAAAAGATTCGGAGCGACCTTGAGCCAAAGCGCTCCCCCGCAGTTGGTCCCCCCTCTTCGTCCAGCCACAGCTCCTCCGCGGGATGTTGCAACCCATCCGGGGAAATTTTCTCTTGGGGTTCCTGGTGCTTGACCCAGCCCCACTCCGCCAGGCTCGGCGGCACCGCCGGGCCATCCAGAATCCATATATATGATCCCGTCCCTGCCACACGGAGGCACCTGGGCGGCCGCGGGGTCCGCCGGGACGCGCAGTCTTTGCTCGGGATGGCCCCGGGCCAGAAACTTGTTTTCCAGGCCCAGGGGAGATTTCTCCCGGGAAGATTGTCTCAGCTGAAAACTAAGGCAAAGTTTGGTCCCTCCCCTTCGGGCAGAGCCCGGCAGTGGCTCTGCCTGCGGGATACGCGTCCTCCTGCGGGAGCCGCCGCCGCTCCGTGGGGCTCTGGGTGGCCGTCCTGCTCCTCTGGACGGCGGGACGGGAGCACAGGGCGACCGGGACACCGCACACCAGGTACGGGAAACACCGGCAGCTGCTCGAGGGCAAAAAAAGGGTCTGGGGAGACCACGGGGAGGAGCGACGGTGGCGTGAAGGGGATTTTAAAGAGCTGGTTGGTTTCTGCGCAGCCTCTCACATAGGTTATCAGCGCTCCCCGCTCCTTGGGTTCTTGCAGTAAGCCTGTTCCCAATCCTCGAGGGATCGCGTTTCTCCACTTCCTCCCTTCCAGCCCCTTATCTGGCCCCAGATCCCTGTGCGTCCTTGCGGAGGGGTGGGATTCACTCCGGTGGGCATGCCCCTTCACCGCTGAGTATCCGGAGAATTTTCCGCTGGGGAAAAGTAACCCACCTCCTGACACGGCCGTGCCCAGCCTGGCGATGGGAAGCAGCAGTGCCAGACTGCAGCAGGGGAAACTCAGTCTAGATGGAAGGGGAAAAGTTAATTCACAGCGAGGGTCTGAGACGTGCAGACCCGAGGAACGTCCTGCTTTGAGCAGGCACTTGGACTGGGTGACCTCCAGCATCCTTGCCCACCTAAATACTTCTGGGAGGTTGAGAGGGACACACAGCTGGAGGTTTTGGGTGTTCTGCCAGCACAGCATTCACCTCCCACACACCCAGCATCCTGATACCTGCACGGGACCCTGCGCCCCAGCTGCTGTTGGAGCTGGTGGGGAGAGGGATGGTGGTTTTAGGACATGGGTTTCCTGGAGTGTTTTAAGCTCGATGAACTCGGGGGTGAGATGGTGGACTGGCGAACATCAGGACAGCCTGCCTGTACTTTACCCTGTGACACAACCATCTGAACCTCTCCAGGAGCAGCAGGTGGTGGCTCCTCCAGGGAGGGACGGGGGGTGGTGCTGCCCGGGCTTGCACTCACCAACCCCACTGACAGGTTTAGAGCAGTCAAGAAGCTGTTGTGACTTACACACAAGAGCCTCTCATAGGCAGCTTAGGAAACGGGAGGTAGACCAAGCTCCATCTCCAATGTCATTAGTGGGTGGCCTCCCCTTTCTCTGTCTGCTGGCAGTGAAACATTTTCTCTCTTCAAAATTAGCTATTATGATGGAGGAAGGGGCTGTTCTCCAGTGCTTGCAGAGAAGTGAGAGGGGATGCTCCTGCTGTGGGACATACAGTTGGATTTAGCTCTTGGATCCAGAAACTCCACAGTTTATGGAAAGACTGAACCCAGCTGCCTCCTCCTGCTGACTGCAGAGCTGCTTCCACCTGACATCCCCATGCCCCAGCCACACAGCAGATAGGTTTCTCACCACCCAAGTCCTGCTACAGGCCAAAACCAGCAAGCAAAGGGTAATGATTTTTTCCAGTGCTTAAAATGGGTATTTAAGAGCAGGGACAAGAGCTGAGCTCTCAGGTAAATCCTGTCAAAGTGCCTATTGTGTTTTTTCCCCCAGACCCTGTGAATGTTGAAATGTTTTGGTATCTGGGGTAGGGACTAGGGTGATTCCATGCCCTGGTGATGAGAAATGGCTCTTTGGTTCAATCTGCAGTGCCAAATCAGGCAGGGGATGTGCTTAAAACAGATTAATCAGAGCTCAAGAAAGGAACAGTGAAATGTTCTACCATTGTGGAATATCTCACTGGGGAGTGCTACTGAGATGAGTGTAGGAAAGTGCCCTGAGATGAGGCTCTAAGGCCACGGCCTAACCCAGGATGCAGGACGCTCACGTGAAAACTTGGGAATTGCCCAGCTCCACCTTTGGTTTTCTGTCTCCATTTCTGATCTTGAGAAGGGGGATGCACCAACCTTCCCCAGCCTCTGTGCTCATGGTGATGTGCTGTCACTGAATTACTGAGTTCAGCACTAAGCCACACCAAGATGTTGCATGGAAGCAGCCTTTAAAACATGCAGCATGGTTGTTTACTGGGAAAATAAGTGGCTCAGATCAGCGAAGAAAACACACATTAGCATTTCAGTGACAGCCTCAGCCTTTTACACTCTGCGACACAAAAGGCGCCAGTGTCAAGGGCTCTTTCCTTCAGCTCCCACACATTCCTCAGGCTCAGCTCCCCCGCTTTGGCAGCCTTCAAATAAATGAAAAGCCAAGGTCAGGAGAGAAAAAAAACCAAACAAAGGAGAAAAAAAATAAAAAGGAAAAAAAAAAAGCCAAACCCCAAATCTGAAACTGTAGGCCCTGGTAAAACCTCGCTTCCTGCTGCCCACTACCCAAGTGAGAGCTCCTGCTTGGGAACTATTTGCCATTTGCCAATGGCTTTCACACTTCCCAGACCCCCCCTGAAGCCCCTTCCTCCACTGCTGGAGAAGCTGGCACCTCTGCAGCCCCCAGCTGCTGGGACAGACACTTGTCAAGGTGACAATAATCAGGTTTTGTCAGGCACACGGAGATCCTGCTCCAACACCAGCACCACCATCCTCTGTCCTCCTGCACCAGCAACAAGATTCATGGAGATGCTGGGCCCCCTCAGGAACAGCAAGCCCACTTCAGAAAGTGCTGGGGAGAAGCACAGTGACACCCAGGACCCCATCCTGCTGCTCTCATGTGTGTAAGCTCTCCCACTGGAAAACCCTGGAGCACTAGAGGGAAGTTTGCAGGATTTGGCCCAAAAAAGCTCCACGCTGGATCATCTCTTCATGCCAATTCACACGCCCATGGAAGCTGGTGCCAATCTATACTGACATTGGATCCAGCCTTGGAATTTAAAAAAAAAGCCTCTGTGTTTATCCAAGTGTTGGGAAAGGCTGTCGGAGCTGCTTCCTGTGCCTTTTCAATCCCCAGCTCCGGAACTGCTGCAGGAACCGCCCTGCAGCAGCCACAGCACATCAGCTCTGGCAAACAAACTGAAACCCACAAACTGAAGGCAAAACCACCATGAGACATGAGGAAGCCATCATCTCCCTGGCTGTATTCACCATCAGGAACGAGGACATGCTGCTGGAACTTCCATTTTACCTGTTTATCACACTTGAAGTGGACCCAGCTCTCGTCTGAGGCATGTGAGGACTCCAACTGTTAAAAAGTGAGGAGCAGGACACTCATCTCAGGCCTCAGCTACTGTACAGCCAGCACAGCTGTGACACTCCAGACAGAACACACACACAGAATTATAAACCTACAGCCTGATTTCTTAGAGGGCATAATTTGATTTCCCGTACCACAGAAGGAGAGCAGGGCTGTGGATGCTGTTATCCCACAGTATCTATAGGGAGATCAATTCCCAATGCTTAACTTAACAGCCTACAGGGGGCTGGGTCATTTCTCTTCTGCTGCAAGATGCTGGAGGTGCACAGATGAAGGATGAAAAGTTGGTTTAATACAAAAAGAATGGTCTGATGATGTAAACTATGGAGGCTGACAGGCTGGATGTTTGATATTTCCCTTTCTGCTGTTCCTACTGGGCAGAGCAGAGGTTTAGCATCTAAGTAGTAAAATGCTCCACACATTCATTGTGTTGTTATTCAAGTTTCCCAAAAAGAGTAAAGAAGAGCAAAAGCACCATTAATACCCGTACCTGAATTGGGTACCTTCTGAATTTCCCAAGAAATAATGACTTTGTTCTAGAGGAAAGCTGGGAAGGTGTTTAAAAGTCAGGCTTCAGGTGCAAAATGTGTTTTCAATTTGTATTTCTCACCATAAACAGGGTGCGTTTGGTGTCTCCTTTCCTTAATATCTGTTATTGCTTTATAAATTAATGTCATGCTTAATACTCGCTTATGAGATGGGTAGAAATTTTAATATTTAGTTTGCCTTTTAAAAAACACCCATGACAGTTTTTGAAACCTCCAAAACATCCCTCACCTGAACATCCTTCCGTTCGGAAAAGCCACATTAAAGCATATAGACCCAGAGCTTCAGTGGCAGCTCAACTCCAGCCCTTTGGACTTGGGATGGGCAGTCACAGCTCTGCTCCTAAACCTACTGCCAAATCCTTTCATAGCCCTGGGCAACGGAAAGAAAGCACTGCTAACAAAAAACACTTCAGAATTCAGTAATACCCTTGTAGCTATCAAAAAAAGAAAAAGGTTATGTAAGTTACATAAAAGACCTCAATTAAAAAGAAAAGTTGTATAAAATTACAAATGGGGCTTACTGGAATAAATAAACATCAGAACAAACTCTCAGAGAAACTATATCATAAAATAGTCCACACATTTGTCCACCAACTTACAAAAAAACAGCTTTATTTTTTTCTGGGTTTTTTTAATGAAAGGGAAACAAAGTTCCCAACAGTTTCAGAAAGCCTAAGGTTCCCTTTGAGTCCAGTTTTTGTCTGGCTAATGTGCTAAATGCAACAGTTCCCCCCAGATTTGCAGTTATGGTTAGGTCAGCCTTTGCTCTAACACCTCCCCAGTTGGATCCTGCTCTTAAATGATGCCTAATTCTCAGCTGGAGACCCACACAGCAAAGACACTGAACTCAGCACATCAAACTTCCCTTTACATCTTCACATGAAAATTAAGTTGGCCGTTTTTTTTTTTTTTTAAATTCCATTTTTGGCAAAAGCTTCAACAGTTCCAGAAATGCAGTATTTGGCCTCCTTGTTTACTGCTGACTCCCAACAATCCCCACATTTCCCCTATATACATGTTGCTTGGTATCAAGGGGAAACCCTTACAGAAGCAGCAACTCTGGCTCCTTTGCATCCAACAGCTAAAGGAGGAACCGGCAGGGCAACCTCTCAAAGAACAGCAGCTGAGCTGCCAAACTCAGTCTTAAATCAGCCACTTGGCTAGGCTTAAAACACCTTCCAGCAGCTGGTATAAGCTGCCAAGCACTTAAACCTGGCCACATCCTCTCCTGCAGTGGGGCAGAGACTTTTCCAAGCACTTTTGTGTTATGGGACGTAGGGACGATGGAGCTGGGCTGTAAGAAGGATGGAGATGAGCACACTGGGATGATGGAGCTGGGTTGCTGTGATGACCACAGAGCTGGGCCTGCCAGGGATGATGATGGAGCTGTGCACGCCAGGGATGATGGCACTGGACACACCAGGGACAACAATGGAGCTGGGCCACTGGACTCATTCATGAAGTGGTGGATGTGGAAGGGGATTTTTCCGCATAGATGAATGGAGCCATTAGCTGTGAAGGGGAGCCTGGAGGAGGGCAATATCACACTGGAAGCACAGTGTCCTTCTGGCTCCCTTTCCAGGTGCACCTGGAAGGAGTGGGTGAATATCCAGTGGTGGCATCACTGGTGTGCGTGTATGTCCCATACACACAGCGGGAGCAGCCCTACGCAGCCAGGTCGAAGTCGTCGCGCTCCTGGTTGTAGTCGAGCACCTTCTGCCGCAGGCGTGAGGCGTCCACCCAGGTGATGAAATCCTCGAGGGCGCGGGGGACGAGCAGCGCGGGGTCTGTGACCACCTCGGGCCCCACACGGACGTGCCCCTGCTCCACGAAGGTGACGGCGTGGCGCAGGTTCTGCGCCATCCGCAGCTTCACCAGCAGGCAGGGCAGGCGCCGGCGGCAGAAGGCGGCGGCCGAGAGGCTCTCGCAGACGGCCAGCGACTGCCGGCTGCTCACCAGTCCCAGCCCGTGCAGCTTCTCCAGCAGCGCGGCGGCGCAGCGGGCGCGGAACGCGGCGCTGGCCGGGCCCAGGTCGCGGAGCCGCCGGGCCAGGGCGCGCACGGAGCGGGCCAGCGCCTTGTACTGCACGTAGTCCTCCCGCCGGCCCACCCGGTACCGCCGCAGCGCCCGCACCTCCGCCAGGTTACCGTCCGACACCTCCCAGTTCACCAAGTCCAGCCGCCGCAGCAGCTTCTGCTCGTGGTACTTCAGTTTCCGCACCATCTTGACGGGATTCGGGCTCCGCCGCGCCGCCGGCTGCGAGGGGCCTTTCCGGGGAGGAGCGGCCGCCGACACCGCTGTTCTTCCGGGGAGGAGCCGATGACATCGCCCCGAGAGTGAGTCCCGCCCCGGGGCTGACGAGCCCGGTGGGGCGGTGAGTTAGGGATGGTCCTGCGTCTCCTTCCCGAAGGAGAAGGCAGCGGATAGAGCCCACGCCCGCGGCCGGAGCGGCTTCCTTGCTGCCCAGCCCGGGATGCGGCTGCTTCCCCCCGCGCTCGGCGCATCCCCGGGGCCAGCCCGGCTCGGAGGGGTCACCCCAGGTACGGCCGCGCCGCCCCGACACCCGCTCCGGCACGGGCAGCTCGCCCTTGTCTCTCCAGGGATCGAACCCGGGCTTCGTCATTACTCCTGGAAAAATGGCGTTGTATTTCTCCTTGACATCCCACTCCTCCTGATGCATAGGCCGGTTTTCCTTGAGGAGCCGCAAAATCCTCCCTCTGTGCGGTTCGTAGCACCGCAGACCTCCCGAGTGCCACCGCGGCCTCCCCAGCCCAAGGTTTCATCCCACCTTTCTGTAAGTGCACGGTGCTGTCTCATCCTTAGGATTCAGGATACTCCAAGGAAATTCCCTAGTAGAACAGGTCAGGTTGGTGACTCGGGATTTCTCTGATTCTCATAAGCACATTTATGCATTGGCTCAGTCTTGAATTTCTTATTCCTGGAACTTCAACACACTGGATTTGTTTCAGGGTGGATGTTCTGGTCACAGAGGCCACGGCCCTCTCCTGATTTGCTTTGTGCTTTTCTCCAGCTTTGCCGGTGAAGGCACCAATGGAAATGTGGACCAACAACACTGAGAGGTTTTACAGGATTCCTGAAGGAAAGGGGCCACACTCAGTTGGATGTACAGACCTGATGACAGAAAATGCAGTTGAGGTAAAGCTCTTTACTCTTTCTCTTTTGGATTTAAGCCATAGTGTCAGTGAAACAACTTGCTGTAGTTTTATAGACGAATCACACAGAAGGTCTTGTCTGTGTGCTCCGTGCTGACATTCACAGCTGAGCTTTCTATCCTCTCCATCCTGGTGTAGGATTTGTACTGGGTATTTATTAGATGGATGTAACCTGCTAGCCTTCTCCATGGCCAATTCCTCCCTTCTCCTAATATCCTTTTCTTTCTGACTCCCCTATTCAAGATACTGCAGAGAAACCGTGTCTTCCTGGGAGCCACGGGGTTCTTCCCACCCACCCCACAACTCCCTCCTGCACTGGGCTCCTGAGGAGACTCGACATGCAGTCTCTGTGACTGCAGCTGTTCTCATCACGAAGGTCCCAACAGGATTTGGCAGTGTTGGGAGATGAGGGTGTGCCATTTTTCAGCTGCAGGGTAAAGCGTGAGATGTCTTCTTGAGATTTTATCTCTCTAGAGAAGAACAGGATGTCAGTTCTGTAAGAGGTTAGCACAGTGAGAAGCTGCGATAAGAAGATGGGCACAGTTAGTACACAAGTAGACAAATGATCTCGCTTGTGGGTTTCTGTATCAAATCCTCTTGCTTCTTAGACAATACCCCTGCATTTACACTGTGCTTTTACTCCTCAGGCTAGCCATAGATTGTGATCAGTTCATAGTGGTTGTTCGTGTTTTCCTTTACTGAGCTTACTCCGTATTAGCACAAAGCAGCAATTAGTTTCTCTTTGCAATCAGCCCATGTGTTTTTGTTTAGATAAGTGTTCTGAACAATTACAGTTCTCTCAAGCATAGATAATGAACATCTTTCCTTTTCTGGTAAGCAGTTAGTCACTGGGGAAGTTCACTGGGACTATTTTGAGATGAAGTTAATATCTTTACCAATATGGAGGAACGTTCTTCCTTAATGGTCTTTGTGTGAAAGGTTGGTTTAACTTTGATGAGTAAATAGAAACAAGCTACATTAAACAAGCTTTTGCTAAACTGATACATTAGTATTCAAGAAATCAGGCTTTATTCTAAAGCTTGTGTTTATTTTGGCCCTAATCTTAACTTGATAAACCAAAAGCACAAGTTGGAGCAAGACAGTGAATTTGGGTAGCGTGTCGCAAATTCCCTTGCAAACCAGGAAGTAAGAATGCAGATTACACACACTTCATCTGCTGGGAACTCTGCTTTGAGGTGTGCCATTGGTACATTGCTGCTGTCTGCAAAGGACTGACAATGTGTATGGAGGGTCCATGTGAGTGTGGAAAGCTTGGGTGCTTTCCTGGGAGACCTGGAGTGCAGACAGTAAAAGAAGATTCAAACTGGTGGTAAGGAACAGAAGCAGATAAAGCACAGGTTAGCAAAGTTGTGTTTAGAAAGATGGACCTTTAGAGACTTGTAAGCATCTTGTAGAGGATGGAGAACAGTATATTGTATTCCCTTGCTGTGCAGCTGCTCAAGAGCTTCTCAGACAGCCTCTGCTTAGTTTAGCCAGGAACACCATAGCCACAGGACCATGCCCCCTGCCACACCTCCTCTGCTGGACCACACTTGCAGAAACTAGTCTTGGGGTAAAATCTGTCTTGCTAACCTAGTGGAACAATATATGTCCAGGAGGTCCTTTCCCCCCGCTCCCAGTTTAGCAAACTCAGTTCGGCCTGTAACAGCTCTGTGAGACTCACTGATGCAAGGAAAGCAATGACAGCTCCCAGCTGGAAGGACGAAGGGACAAAGTCATAGAATCATGGAATCACTGAATGGTTTGGATCGGAAGGGACCTTAAAGATCATATGCTATGGGCAGGGACACCTTCCACTAGACCTTACTCAGGGCCCTGTCCAACCTGGCCTTGAACACTTCTGGGGGTGAGACAGCCACAGCTTTTCTGGGAAAACTGTGCCAGGGTCTCACCACCCTTACAGTAAAGAAGTTCTTCATAATATCTAATCTAACCTTGCCCTCTCTTAGTTTAGAGCCATTATCCCTTGTCCTGTTAGTCCAGGCCCTTGTCCAAAGTGCCTCTTCAGCTCTCTTGCAGCCCCTTTAGGTACTAGAAGGTGATCTAAGGTCTTCCCAGAGTCTTCTCTTCTCCAGGCTGAACATCCCCAGCTCTCCCAGCCTGTCATCCTAGGAGAGATGCTCCAGCTCTCAGATCATCCTCAGTCACCCTTTTAACAGTCAGGCCTATAAACCAGCACAGAACCATTCCCAGTGAGGAAGACATCAGGAAAGATCCAGCAAGGTGCAGAAATGGAGCAAATAGGTAGTGAGTGTTTGTAAATTATTAACTTAGTTAAGTGGAGCATTTTGAATTAGCTAACCTAGGGAGTGTGATGTGCATCTCTACCTGTGAAGATGTGTATCTCATGCTACTTTAAATTCATTGTAGAGACAGAAAGTGAATTGGCATCAAAGCCTGTACAGGATAATGATTTTCTCATGAGATTCTCTTAAATCTCTTGAGCTGTCATTCTTGCACCTGAAGCCCTTTATATAAATGATTTTATCTTCCTTTTTCTCTGCCATATATAAAGAAATGCCAATATTACTCTTTTTACTTTCCTCCTGATCCCAGGGAAGCTTCTTGCGCCTGTATTACCCAGCATGTGATGCCACAGATAACGAGGAGGCACGATGGATTCCAGATAAAGAATACTATCAGGGACTCTCTGACTTCCTCAATATGTACCGTGTTGTAGGAGAAAGGCTTTTCCATTACTATGTTGGTAAGACTGGTTCTGGTTTTGTCTTCTGTATTTTAAAGATGAGATGTGGTACCTTATCTTGTCAGTGGTCACCACATTCTTGGGATCTCTCCCGCAGGAACAAACACTTTCTCTCATTTCAGTAATAATGACATACACTTCTGTTTTTATCCAGGTTCAGTGACCTGCCCTGCAAAGTCAAATGCTGCTTTTAAGCCAGGAGAAAAATATCCACTTCTCATTTTTTCCCATGGACTTGGAGCTTTTCGGTAATTCTGCAGTTTGTTGACAAACTCTTTTTGCCGTCTATGGAGACAACAGTTACCAAGGATGGTTCTGAACAGTTTTTCAGTAGAGGGGTCAGATCCTTGTGGAGCTGAAACAGATCTGAATAACAGTGTGTCACTGTTATTCATAATTGCATTATGATATTGGCAGTTATCCAATTCATAATACACATAATTGCTGTGTGTCAATACAATTCCGTGTGTCCACGGAAACAACAGAAGGGACTAAAAGCAGGGTTGATGTATTTTTGATCATAGAATGGCCTGGGTTGGAAGGGACTTTAAAGATCATCTCATTCCAATCCCCCTGCCATAGACAGGGACACCTTCCACTAGACCAGGTTCCTCAGGAACCTGGAATTTGTGTTTTCTCTTTGTATGATGGGGTGAAGGTATTTACCAACCTGTAAGCACACTGTGATTGTAATGGTTGATTTTTGGACAGCTCTTTGAAGATGCAAAGTGCTGTATGTGCTTATTACTTATTAAAAATCCGTAGCATTTTCCCTTCTGAATAGACCGTGAAACAGTACCAAGGTTTTGTGAACAGGCTTTGGTGCCTGGCATACAAACCCCTGTTCTGCTGGATACCAAATTCAAACAGAAGAAAATATCAAGTGGGGACCAGCACATACATGGCGTGGTCAGCATTTAAAAAGCGGTGGAGTTGAAAGAGTTAATGACTCACCAGAGTGTGTTTTTTATTGCAGGACAATCTATTCTGCTATTTGTATAGAGATGGCTTCTCAGGGCTTTATAGTGGCTGCTGTGGAGCACAGGTGTGTATGCTGCATGTTTTGGGAGTTCTGATGGCAAGAAATTTTCTCACATTGAACAGAATGTTATTTACTCCAAAGAAGAACTTTTGATTCTTTTTAAAAAAGAAGAACTGACATCTCTTTTTTCAGCCCTGCCCACACCTCCTGTAGCTCAACTCTTCCCTAAACAAAAGGAATTTTGCTTAGATAACCCCTAGAGTCTCAGGGTAGATAGAATCTGGAGAATATAAAGGAATTGAGAGTTTTGGTGGGGTTATTGCATCATTTAGAAAGTCTGTCTACACTCATTTGGAATTGCAGTAGCACTAGTTGATAACTGGATCTCCAGATCAGTGAAATCTAAAACTTGTGCTGACTTGAACTCAGACCAAATGGAATGCATACCCAGAAATAACCCTTTGCTGATATTACAGAGATGAATCTGCTTCAGCAACATATTATTGTAAAAGAAGGTCCGTTTCTGAATCACAGGAAGAGTCTACATCAAACATGGAGAAGGAGTGGATCTACTACAGGAAACTGAAAACTGGAGAGGAGGAGCGTTGCTTGCGCCATAAGCAGGTACCTGCACTGGGTCTGTGCTCTGGGAAGTGTGGCAGGAGTGGTGTGTTTAGAACTGACTAGCAGACTCCTTCCCCTTGGCAATGTCCGCAGTCCTCTGCCATGACTCAGGATATATATAAATATGGATCTACTCATGTGTTCCTGAAGATGGAAAAGCCAACAACAGTTTTCTTCAGAGCATAAACTACTTCCTCAACAAAGCTTTCTCGTGAAGTTGCACTCTTGAGCTGAGTCAGCTGTTTGTCTCTGGTTCCACTCAACTTTCTGTTTCTTCTCTGTCTTCACATTTTTACTGCCCAGCCCAGCCTATAACTGTCACAGAGTTCAGTTCAAATGTTTGTGTGGCCTTAGGCTTGCTTTAGCTTTCATTTACTGTTGCATAGCAAGATGAATCATGGCTGCTCTGAGGGGGATGTTTGCTTCATAGTCTTCAATACACTTAAGGTGGTTTTTAGCAATGTAAACAGTGCAGACTTCCTACTTAAAAGCAGCATCCATGACAGATGTGATGTGACCATATTGATGAGCTCCTCTAAGCATAGACTTGACCTTTAAAATATGGGAGTGTTTTTTCCAGCTAAACTCAGCCAGGAGCTGTTTATCTCCCAGGGCCATACAGACAGCAGTCCAAGAGTCATTTCCTGTATGCCTACAACATCCTACTTATGAGTCTCAATGTGAGGCTTGCAAACAACCTCCAGAAGCCATTGTCTGCAAATTTCACAAGTAGAGAAGTCAGGAGATTGGGATTTATATGAAATTCAGTGGTGCACATACATCTTGCTGGCTGCCTACCCACTGTGGTTCCCAAGAACACTCTTGTTCCTTTGTTCTTTTTGAAGCTTTTCTTATACTGACATATCAAAGTTAAAACCTGTTCTTACATGGGACAATGCAAACCTTTATTTGCAACATTGCCACAGCTTTGCTACAGTTTTCAAGGATGTGTATATATTAAAAATGAGATGGGCTTCTTAGCTGTTTCTTATTTGGGGTTTATCCAGTGTAAAGACAGTTTCATGGTTATTGTGCAGATGCCCCAACCTCTCTCTCTCCTCAGGTGCAGCAAAGAGCAGAGGAGTGTATCAAAGCTCTCAATCTCATTCTTAAAATCAATTCAGGAGAGGAAGTAACGAATGTACTACATTCAGACTTTGACTGGAACAGCCTAAAGGTGAGTGAAAGGTGGCAACTGCATTTTGTTAAACACCCAATAATGCTTCTGGTTTCCCCCTTCCTTTCTAAACTGGTTCCCGTAAACTATTCTGAAGATCACACTGTAAATCTATGAACATATTCTCAGGTCATCTCAAGCTGGATAGATAGCAATGGAGCTGAAATGATGCTCTTCTCACTTCAATAGGATCTATTTCCTAAAAAATTATTCCCTTTAAAAAAAAAAAGTTTGGGAAAGAAAGTCTCTTACAGCACCTGGATTTTTTTGACAGGATTCTGTTGATACTAGCAGAATAGCTGTGATGGGACACTCTTTTGGTGGTGCTACAGTTATTGAGAGTCTCAGCAAAGAAATAAGATTCAGGTGAGTATGCAAAACAAGGCAAGAGACATTTGGCACTTGAGAGCTCTGGAACAGGGCACCTTCTCTAGGATCCCCCAACTACTAATTAGCAACTGAAGCAAAGGTTTGTTTGGTATGCCTTACTTTCTCCAGTCATGCTTCTTCCAGCTGTGGGGATGTGGTGGAACATAATAGCTGTATCTTATTATGTCATGGTACTGTGGGACCCTGCAGTCCTGGCAGTGGAGACCAACAAATGCAAGAATGAACTAATTCTCTTCCCCCAGAGTAGAAATAATTCTGAAACAAAATGATTCATTAACCTGTTCAGTATCAGAGTGAGTTTCTCTTTCCCATGTCTCTTGAAACTCAAAGCATGCTGAGAGCTTCCATAAAAAGCTTTCTGCTTCTGTGCCAATATCCAGGTTTTTTTGGCAGGTGTGGCATTGCCCTCGACGTGTGGATGCTTCCTGTAGGTGATGACATTTACCAGAACAGTGTCCAGCAACCACTGCTTTTTATCAACTCTGAAAAATTCCAGTGGGCTGATAACATCTTAAAGATTAAGAAGCTCATCTCCAGCGACACAAACAAGAAAATGATCACTATCAAGTAAGTGTCCAGGATCCGTAATTTCTGTGGTTGAAGGTGAATCTTTACTTTCTTGTTGGAGCTGTGCAGTTACATATAACTGCAGAAAGACAGTCACTAAAGCATAGGTCCTATGAGGAGCAGCTGAGGGAGCTGAGGGGCTCAGCCTGGAGAAAAGGAGGCTCGGGGGGAACCCTACCACTCTCTACAGCTACCTGAACTGAGGGTCTAGCCAGGTGGGGGTCGGTCTGTTTTCCCAAGTAAAAAGTGATAGGACAAGAGGAAATGGTTTCAAGTTGTACCATTTAGATTGGATATTGGGAAAAATTTCTTCACTGAAAGGGTTGTCAGGCATTGGAACAGTCTGCCCAGGGAACTGAAGGAGTCGCCATCCCTGGAGGTATTTAAAACACGGGCACATGTGGCACTGAGGGACTTGGTGTATTGGCAGTGTTGGTTTAACAGTTGGACTTGATAATCTTAAAGGTCTTTTCCAGCCTAAATGCTTCTATGATTCTGTCCTTCCTCACAGCCCAGGTTTTTACTGCACATTTAAATGAGCCATACATCTCCCACAGTGGGGACAGAGACCTCTCAAAGCAGCCAGTAGCTCCAAGTTTTGAAATACTCCAAGGTGTGCATTCCTGCCCTGGGGTACAAGTGTTGCTCTGAGCCTCATGCATCACCTGAAGACTTTAAATAGCCTTTTGGGGGCAGTTCTGCACTCAACCAGTGAAAGCAGTGCAGTTCTATCCTGCACCACAGACCAGAAGGACAATCTGGATGTTTTGCTAAGCCAACTCTTTATTGCCATTGCAGCTGTAGTGACTTATACTGAGCACATACAAACCTTCTTCCCTTCTGTGGTTACCACAGAATTTCCTGCTAATCTTGCATGCTCCTGAGATTAACATGGTTTATCTTCTGCTAAAGAAAACAGTGTAAGACATGTGACTGCAGTCTGTGCATGTTTTAATCAGGTGATTTAATGTATTCTTATTAAACTGTTGATAATTTCTCTCTTTGCAGGGGGTCAGTACATCAGAGCTTTCCTGACTTTACCTTTGTAAGTGGAGGAATTATAGCAAGATTTTTCAAATTAAAAGGAGAAATAGATCCAAATGAAGCTATTGATATCAGCAACCATGCTTCATTGGCCTTCCTGCAGAAACATCTAAGTAAGTATCTGTTTACAGAAAAGTGTGAAGTTAGCTCATATTAAATTCTTGGGAAGCTTTTTATTCAGTTTAAAGCAAGATCAAAGTAAGTGTGTCAATGGAAAAAACAAGTCAGATGGTTTCTAGAGGTTTGTCAGTTACTTTTGTAATCTTAGCAACTCAGAGGAACATCACTGGCGTTTTGTTCTGATACATAAAAATGTGGAAAATCATTTTTTCCTTCTTAAAACATCATGCGTCCCCTACTTTGCCAAGTTGGTTTAATTTTTCAGTGTAGTTCTACAAAAAGCTGATTACTTCACTCATTACCACTTGGATTTTATTTCCCCCATTTTAGGTCTTAAGAAAGATTTCGATAAGTGGGATTCACTTGTGGATGGCATAGGACCCAACGTTATTCCTGGAACCAATATTGACACATCTCCAGCTGAACCTGAATAAGGAATGCAAAGAAGTACTGAAAATGCCACGGACATCGGGACACTAATGTTGGCCAGACACTGCTCAGACATGTGGTGGCATTAAACACCTACATAGCTTTTGGGGTGTGGAATGAAAAAAAAAAATAAGGCATTAAGTTACATTACCATAAAACCAGAGGTTTTGGTTAAAATGAGTTAGTAGGATAATAGTGAATGGAGAGTAGGATAATACTGAAATACTGCAACAGGATAACTTCTGCTTTGTAGGCAGCTTGGGGGAAATCACTTCATGGTAATTTAAATGTTCTTTCTGGTTTTGACTTAAGTCAAGTTTGGGGAGAGACAGATTAAGCTCCAAGGAATTCAACTACAGTTCTGCTTACCAAGCTTTAAGTCAGTCTGCATCCAGCAAGCTTTTATTGCAGTGAAAGATAAAAAACCAAAACAAACCCCCCCAGACCACCACTTTGTCATTTAGGTACTATTTCAGCTCTGCTCTGACAACAGCTGGAAGTTGGGACAGGTTGTTGCTCCTTCTAGTCAGAAAGGTGCTAGTGGAGGGTGGTCTTCAAAACTGCCTTATTTCAGTAAGCCACAGTAAAAGCTACAGGAAAGAGTTAAGATCACAGGAGAGAACAGTGTTTGTTCAGACACAGGACTCCTCATATGAACTTAATCCACTTAAATGTAAGATCTGTGCTTAGTGCCATATCTAGAGAATGTTTTATTCCAAAAGCTTCTGAATTGGTCACTTGTGCAGCAATTGTACTTCCCTTTGGGCAAAGCTCGAAGCAGTTCCTCTCTTGTTAATGTCTGTGTTATCATTATCACACAGGTGAAATTACAGACATGTGGCACCTGTACAGCTCCCTTTACATGGTCCTTGTTAGCACTGCTTGATCTCCTGAGGTCCCTCATGGTACTAATCCTCTCCTGACACTTATCTTTGTCCAGGTACTCACAGTGCTGTCTGTAGCTGACAGCAGAAGCAATTGGCTCCCACTGACAGCAATTGTAGTACCTGGACAAATAGTGTCAGCAGCCACCTGGTCAGCCTTGTTTAAGGCTGTCATTTTTGGATCAGAAGTCTCTGAATCTGCCCCATGGGAAAGGTGTCTTCTAAATCATGTTCATTTCAAAATCAGGTTACAAACAAAAATGAAACAAGCAAAGCAATTAACAGTGTAATTAAATGAATTACATGATCTGTGATCTTAAAATGAGATTGCAACACCACCTAAGACCTGTCCTTCAGAATTTAATTAAGTTCTTTCCAACCTAGCACCATGTATTGCCTTTATTAAGCAATTAAGGATATGTTTGTCTTACTGAGTCAGCACTAACACCTGAGACCTACTGCAAGACACCCAGACTGACACCATCAGCCAGGCTGCGTTCCTAGTCCAGATGGCAGCATGAAAAATCCACAGCTTCTGAAGAGGAGGAAGAAGCTATGCTATATAGGAGCATGGAACTCCACTATAAAATAAAAACCCCTTTTCAACACCTGAGGAGGAGAGTAAAAGGTGAGATCTCCTTTGATCAGATGCAGGTTAAGTCCTAATGCTGCTGTACCTGTGTAGCAGTGATACCATTCTATAGGGTCATCTTCATATTTATTGGAAAAGCTTCATCTTTCATTAGTGCAATTGGAATAACTTCAGTTAATTAAGTGCAATTAATGTTTCTAATTATTCACCACAGCTCATAGTGCTCTAGAGTGCTGGTTAAGGTCAAAACAGAACTAGGGACTGCAGAACAGCACCCACACAGCATTTGAGTTTATGCATAGGGAACAGACAGAAGTGAGAAACAAAACACATTAACAAACCAGTATGTGTCAGCCAAAGCTTTATTCCAGCTTCTTCCATTGCTTTAGAACAGCACCAAATACAACCCAAAACAACTGTATTCCCCAATGGAGGGGAAAAAAAAAAAAAAAAAGCCTTCCTCCCCCCCACCCCTGCAAAAATACCCTCAATTTTTTTTTTGTTTATTTTTTTTAGGAAAAAAACCCATGTAACAACTTAACTTTTGCTTTCCAAAAGCAAAACATCAGCAAGCTGATGTACAATGAATGCTGTACAACAAAATAGCATGTACAGAAACTCATAAGAAACCTTTTTTCAACCACCACCCACCTCAATACAAGAACTCAAGTCAGTGCACCCACATGCAATAAAAAATGCCAGTCGAGGCAAAATTTAAGTAAAGAAAGTACAGTTATGAGAAACAAGCTTAACAATAACAGTCTACCAACAACAGCTATATGAAAGCAAGCTGACAATAAGTGTACTATCAACACTGCTTTGACAGGGAAGTGCAGCAGTGACACACATTTGGTCAGTTAAGTAGAAAAAAAAAACCCCTCAATGCTTTGCTTGCATTCTTATTCCCATGAACACATTCTCATGGGCATGTTTGGTACACAGGCACTTATTCAGTTTCATGTGGTGAACATGTCACTTGGTTTCAGCAATGCTCAAGGACATGAGTATCTTCAACTAAATCACAACTGCAGCTGGTTTGCTTTTCTACAGGGAATGAACACAGATTAGACCCAAAAACATGTGTCTATAAATGTATATAAATGCATTATCATCTAAAGTCACAGCTCTACAGGGCTTCAGACTAAATATTATCAACATATTGGACCATATTAGAAGACTACACTTAGGAAAGAGCAGACCTGCCCAAAAGATGAAGCAGCAGTGCTCTCAGATTCCAGTTTTGAGTGTAAGTTACTCCATCCCTCACTGGGCTTGGCATACACCACTGCAGGAGTTGATCTGTGATCTGTGGATCACGTACCTTCTACTCAAATTGCCTTTGCAGGCAGTGGCACACATGTGCAGCAAGATGCAGCTCTGTGACATGTGGTTGCACCACTTTAGCTCACATCTCCTGTGCTGCTTCTGAGAGTGAACACACTAACTCCATGCAAAGTGTTCAAGAACAATGGGCAAATTTGGACAATAATATTTAGCAACCAAATAAGGGAAAACAACTAAAATGAAGTGGCAAAAACTATAAAAGTAGTATCAAAACCACAAAATCAAGGATAATTCTGCAATTGGGGGAGAATTTATAAAGTCACCATTTTAACATTTTAAGTTCTTTTAACTGCCTTTTTTTTTTGCTTAACATGCAAGTAGATCTCTATTGCAGGCTTCATTATTTGCTACCCATAAACCAGTCAGCTTTCAGTACAGTTGTACTGAAATATAATTACCAATTCAATCCCTGAAAGCACAAATGCTATCTCTACTTTAAACTCAGTTCCATCTTCATCAGGCAACCACAGAAACAAGTTGCCCAGACAGGTTTTGTAGTCTCCATCCTTGGATAGACTCCAGACCTGTCAGTAAGGTTCTTAACAACCTGATCTACTTGACTCTGCTTTCAGCAGCTTCAAAGGCCCCTTTCAACCAGAACTGCTCTACAGTTCCATAGATTGTAAAGACAGTCTATAACCAAAAAGAACCTGTACTATTTATTTAGTACACTGATTAGGTGTTCAGCAGTAACACATGAAAATTTTTAAGTAACAATAAAGAGGTACATGCACTATTCACAAACAACTAAGATGGTATTATTATAGTTTTAGATTTATAGGCCAAAGATCTAGTATGGGATTGGGGCAGTCAAATCCCAAACTAAATGCTTGGTGGAGTCTGCCTAGCAGTCTCTCACCCTGCCTCAGAAACATGAGCAAGAACAGCATGCTAATGGCAGATGCTCAAAACCCTACCAAAAATTATAGCTTGGGTGAACCATCCAAGAACCAGCTTTTCCAAGAGGCTCCATCAGATGAATAAATAATTATTAAATTGGTTTCCAATCCAGACAGAGTAGCAGCTCTCATTAGATGTAGTCACCCCTAAACTGACAGTACATAAGCTAATGCTACTAAGAAAATCCCAACAACAGTATCAACTACATAAATTCAAATTAGTATTTTAACTGTACTTTCTAAAATAAAGCATTTTCTAGAAAATTAGAAAGCATCTCAACACCAAATACACAACCCATTTGGGAGGTTTGAGGTAGACTTACCATGAAGTAAGGACTCCTCTGGCAAGGACTGGAAGTTTTCTGCTGCAGGGGTTAATGCCTGTACAGAAAGGGATCCTCTTAGGAAGCTGTCACTACTGCTAAGACTTCAATTAAGGTGCTTCCTTTAATACTAGACTAACTTTTAACCTCAGCACTACTGGGCTCCTATTTACCACTCTTTTCCCCCCTTATAATTCACTATATTAGGTCTTCTGGCCACTTTTTGCTTTGATTAAAAAACTGCCTGAGAAGAAAAACTGGAAATTCATTCTGTTATCACCACAGCATGGCTGATGTCCTGAGCTTTGGGTTCTAGACACCAGTTTTTCATGGTACGTACTTCATGAAAAACACTGCATAAAACCTTACTATTCTTTCCTAATTACTTCATAATAGAAGTATTTTTCATGATTCACCAGTTACTTAGCACCCTTTCTGAAAACCATTACTGTCCCACACAGTCCACTACTGCACTGCCATACCTCAGATGATCTGCAAGCCGAGTCAGGAACACCGTTCCAGACATTCTCAGGATCCACAATCTCCTCGTTTCCACTGGAGAGATTCAAGACCTGCAGAGAGGGAGCCAAAGTGTATCTAGCACAGCAGCAACACACTCAGCAAATAAGACACTGCAGTGGGAAAACACAATTAAGGACTCCCTGCCTTTAGAAGGTTTTGAAAAATCCAGATCTTGCAAGGAAGAGAAAGTTAATCTCAAAAAAACCTGCATATAACTACTGAATCTGCTCAAGGCTCTTCTGGACTTCTAAGCTAAGTATAGTGAGAAACTAAGTTTGGTAAATACCTACTAGATCAGAACCAGAAGGAAGCTGGGGAAATAATACATAATAGACACTGGCACTCATCTGAATACAGCTGAGGTGAGTTTTAGATACCCAAGGGATCTACTAGCAAAAGCACTGGCTTCCACAATCTCAGGCATTCAATCTTCCAAAAGGTTGCTTTTCTGTAAAGATCTTTTGGATTTGCAACCTTAAATTATAACTTAAAGGTCATTTTATGCAAGTATAATGTCCGATGTGTGTACATAGACACACATCCCCTGAACTTGCAGGAAGGCTTCTCATTCATCCCACAGTTTAAACAGCAGTAGAACAAGGCAGCTCACTAGATTATCCTCTGCTGTTAAAGTTAACCACTAATGCAGTACACATTTCACTGAAGCAGGAATAGTCTTGGATTCATTATTACTTACAATATAGTTTAAGTTTCTTCACAAAGTTCTACTGTTCTAGCACTAATTTCTCAAAACACCAGTAAAATAGCACCAGGTTTCATGAGCCTTTAATGGTAAAACAGTTCCATGGCAGAACATTAACCTGCAGGCCAGACAGAACCACACATATGAGTGTGCATCTCCATCCGGAGCATCTCCTTCAACATTCCCAGTCAATACAAGGGAATAAGATGTGAAGGGAATATCAAGTGTTGGCAGGTAGCATCCAACTCTATTTGAGATGCTTCTGTTTCTATGTAGCCTATTATAGAGTGAAGATCTAAAATATTCAAAGTTTAGAGGAAGACTACAGAAGGACCAGATCTTAAGAAAGCAGAAGGAATATTCAAACCATACTTACCCTAGTACCTTTTTCAGATATTTCCAAAATACGAGCCTCACACCATTGGAGAGAGGTCCACACCACACATTTGGAACCAACAGCAAAGCCCTTCAGATTACAAGGATAGTCAGGGTGTGCTACAAGAAATGATGACATATCAATGAAAGAGGAAGAAAAAAACGCCACATAAAGCCCCCAAAAAATCACCCCTCAAAAAACCTCAGATGCCTCACAACACTGCTCCCTTGCCCCCTCCAAACTACTTACTTGATATTTGAAAGTTAAAATCTGTCATCCTGAACAGCCTTGCAAATGTATTTCATGTTCAGAAATAGATTTCCAATCAAAATAATTAAGCTCCCCAGGTAAGATTAGTTGCTGTTACACTGTCACATTAAACATGAGATACTACACTTTGCTCCATCAAAGCATACTGACATTAACACTAATATGTTAACTTATTAGAAAATAAATACTAGGTTTCTACAAGAAAGCTTTTCTCATCTCTGAGTGACATGAGAATCAACATTTTGATTACTTAACTTCTCAAAATCAGGTAATTTACCTGCACTGCAGTCAGCCACGTTCTCATTTTGCTTTTCTTCTTCTTCATCCCCAGACTTACAGCCTGAAGACTGCACACACATATTTCCACACTCTTTAAACGAGTTAGTCAAGCCTTGTTCCATCCACTCTTCCACACAGTCATCTTCCTGCTTCTGCCACCCCTTACGTTTCTTAACTTTGTAGTCACATGATTTTACAGGGAAAACAGGCCTCTGATCCACTGAGTCTTTTGTGAGAAATGAAAGCTGACTTCCACTATTTGCAGAGCTCTGCAGCACAGCATGTTCCAACTCTAACAAGTCCTCCTCCCGGTCTTCCTGAGAAGGCTGAACACCAGGCAGCACCAGTTCCAGAAAGCGCCCAAACTTGGCACCTACCATTGACTCCTTGTCATGGGTCTTCAGGTCCAGTTGTTCCTCAGGTCTATCACCAGATGATGACAGCCTTAGGTGAGGAGGGTCTGCTTCCATCCAATCACCTAGTAGATCTTCTGCCTGATGAATACCAGACAAATTCACTTTCAGTTTCTTTGGGTTCCCTCCCAAAGAAGGCTGAACATCAGGTGGAATCAGCTCTACTGACTTCTTTCCATCACTGACTGAAGGCACCAGGTTTTCTTTCTCATTAAGTAATCTTAAAATTTCAAGAAAGTTCAGAGCTGCCAACTGCCCTGTCTCCTCACTACCAACTGGAAGCTCCAGTAATTCCTGTTCCAACACTGTCTCTCTTGCTTCACTGCCTGACGCTGTCTGCATTTCAAGTGACTTTGCTTCCAGGGCTTCCTTTGTTTCTTCACTGAAGGAGGACTTGGCTGAAAGTGCCTCTAGATCCAACAGGAACTCTTTTAGATCATCATATGAATAGGGCATTTCTAATGGATCCAGTTCTACTAACATCCCTGTTCCATCACTGGAAGATGACTGTGCCTGGAGAACTGGCGACTGCTGCAGCTCTTCCACTTTGTTTCCTAGAAAGAGGCTGGCTGCTGAAGCACTGTCTGTCAGTTCTGCTTGCAGCTCAGCATTTTCTCCAAACAGTACTTCAGACAGTTCTTGTTCTGAAGCTGTCATTTCACTCCCTGAAATATGAGGGCTGCAGCATCTCATTGGCTCTAGTAACATACTGTTATCACTATCACCTTCAGACAGAGGTATCTCTTTATCGAAACTGTTCTGATGCTCTGCTGTTTCATATCCATCATCAGCGTTCCCAGTGGCAGTTCCCACTGACATATTTGCTTCTGCAGTTTCTAAGCACTCAGAAGTTACACCCAGGAAAGGTTCAGAACAAAGTAAAGCACTTCCTTTCTGAGCCAATCCACAAACAGCAGTAGTCTCTCTTTCAACACAAAGACCCATACCACTGTTTGAACTTCTGTTTACCTTTAAGAGGTTGTCAAGACGTGAGAAAGAGCTATCACCAGTTCCTTTATTAGCCTTCCAAAAAGGCTTCATCTCTTCATTAATACTATTGCCAGAAGCCTCCAGCTTGACAACACACAGAGGAACTTCAGCATCTTTATCCTTCCGCGTTTCTACTATTTCAGCTTCTAATACAAGGTCTGCAGTCATATTATAAAACTTCTGATTTGCTTCACTAAGCCATGAGCCCTCTGAGCGGCTGAAACCTGACAGACAGCAAGGAAATGCTTGACCAGGTACTCTGAGCAATTCACATGGAATCTGTCGGACCATCTCTATGCCAACAACTTCCTGGCTTCCGTAATCCACATGTCGAACAACTACACAGTCACCTTTTACACTGCTGATTTGAGCTCTGTAGAACCATCCATCTTGGCTGTATTTTGCTAGACAAGTATGACCACTTTTAACACAGGATATTCTGCCATCATTCAAAGAGCTCAGTCCAAGCTTTTCAGCTTCCTCTATTTTTTGGTCAATGTAGCTCAAGTGTTTGGTATCAGCACGGTGACACCAGAAGTATTCTGGGCCATTTACCACTGTGACATAAATTTTTAAAGTCTGGCCTGCCTCTGGAAACTTCCAGATAAATGACTTACAATCACAGGAAATCTCATCTGGTGCTTGAGAAGGCAAAGTCTCACATGCAGTTATCATGTCACCGTTCTCTCTTTTATCAACTATTTCAGTTGAACGAGATCTCTCTGTACTTGCAGGATCATTAGGTAAATCCACTGTTATTATACCCTGATGGTCACTTAGAATAACTTCCCATTTATCCTCAACCTTCTCTACAAATTCACATGACAGGAGGATTTCACTTGTTCTCTTGCTGAAGTAAAGCACTGCTTTCTCTGCCCAATTTGTATTTTTTTCACATTTAAGTCCACCTAGGAAGCAGTGAATGCTTATTGCTGGAATAGATGACAATGCCTCAGGGAGCCTGCGTGCTTGATGAACACTAATTACTGAAGTATCACCATAATCAATATAATGTACCCTTATCAAATTGTCAGAAGTCTTCTCTTTTACTGCAGCTCTATACCATAGGCTGTCTTCCGAATAAACAGCACTGATTAAGTCTCCTGCTTGGAAAAGTTCTCCACAAGGGTTCTTTGCTAGTGTCCCATTGTTTAAACTTTCCAAAATGCTGTTAAGCTGAACCTCATCACTCCCTAGTTGAACATAAAAATCCAGTGGATCATTAATATAAGACACATACACTAATGTTTTAAGAGCTGGCACTATCTTCTGTTGTGGTAGATCAGACACATTTTTAAGCATTACATATCCACCTGCAGCACCAGATTTAATATCTGACAGTGCACCCATCTGGACAGAGAGCAGAGACTGCTCCCCTGCTTTTTTTAACAAAATACTTTTACTGCTAAGCATTTCATCAGATTCTAGTGATCCAGCTGCCAGACCTCCCTTGCTAGAGGGTTGGAAAAAGTTTTCATCTTCTTCAAAGTGCCTTTCGCTCTGTTGTCCTCCCTCAGCTTCAGATCCACATTTTTTACTTTCAAGAGGCCTCCCTGCATTTAAAGGGGACACTGCAGTCTCATTCACATCTGCATTTCTAGAGCACTGAGTCTCACTTTCTACATGACTACAGAGTCTTGTGTTGTTTAGGCTTAGCTCCTTCAGTTTTGTATTAATTTGAGTATTACTATCAAACAACTCAACCAGCAGTGTATTATCAGAGTCCTTTGCTACTACTACTGCTTTTAATCGCCTTTCTAGGACAGCTTCCTTAAACCATGTTGCAGCTTCTTTGGAAACAGAAGATACATCAGATATGGAACACTTTATGGCCTGCATTGGCACAAGCAGGATATCAGAAGCATCACTGGGTAAAGGAAGCAGATCATCTTTCTCTATGGTCTCTGTGTTCCCAAAATCCACAAAGAAGACTTTTGCCTTAGGTTGTGTTTCCATAATTACTCCCCTGTACCACTGGCTGTCAGCATACCTTGCTAGGCACAAGCCCCCAGACTTTCTCAAGGTTCCTGTGCTGGTCATTGTTTCACTCAGGCAACTGATGTTATCAGCCAACTGTGCTAAGGTATCTGCACATCTTTCAAGCTGGCAGTAAAATGTCCATGGATCCTCAACATGAGTAATATAAACTTCTTCCTCGCTCCCAATTTTGATACCATGATTAGAATAATAATAAGAATGAAGCTGAACCAAGGAGGCCAGATGCTTCTGAGGAAATAAAGGTCTGGCTACACCTCTCTCAGTCAGAAACTGGCAAGCACTCTGAAAAGGTGTGATTAAATCCACAATGTTAAACAGGTCCCTATTTATTGATGCCAAGGCAAATATTGTACACTTCAGTTCCAGTTCAGATGACGAATTAACAACAAACTGCTGAAAAGTGTTAATTGCTTCTTCTTCCCAAGCGAAAGGATTCTGACCATTGGGTTGGATTAAGTTATAAAGGCTGCACCTGAAAGCCTGAGCCTCCAACCTAAGGAAACGCTCATGAATTGCACGGAGGTTTGACAGGCAGACGTGCTCTCTGTTCCCATAGTCAACATAGACGACTTCTACTTTTTCTGCACGAAGTGCTTCACTAACAATTAAAGCCCTGTACCATTTCTTATCCTCTGAGTACTGGGCTAAACACACAAGATTTGGCCAAACATGTGGCTGGGATGAATTCTTACAGTACTCCTGAATTTCATCCATTAGTAACTCAAGGTCACGGCTATTTCTACTCAACTGACACCAGAAAAAACTAGGATTTTCAACATATGACAAAATAACACTAACAGTACTTCCCACTTCTAAGTGGCCTCCACAAGAATAACCTGGCTTAATTTCTACATAATTCTGTTTCAAAGACATGTGCAGGACTCCGTTGCCCTTATATTCCTGAGCAGAAAGAGATTCGCTATTTTTAGAACTCTGAATGGCTGCAACAGGGCTCTCTCTGACCATCACAGTGATGTCAGGATCAAGTGCTCTATCATTGCTCTTTAGAACAGACTCTTCTCTGAGCCTCTTCTCTGCATTTATTTGCTTTTCCTCTGCACCACTTGCTAGGGAAGGAGCCTGTGTCACAGCCTTTTCATCTGTATTCTGGAGAGTCTTGGGTATTTCACACCTCTGGTATTCAGCATAACCTCCCTGGGCCATGAGTTTACTTACTCTTTTCTCTCCTAACTGGGTCTGGTCAAAAATTTCAACCATGTATTTGTCACCCTTCAAACTCAAAAACCAAACCTTCAGTCCCTTGTTCAGCACAATCTCCCTGAATGCAGACACAGAAACTTCACTCCAGCTTCCTCTCAGAGGTGACACACCTGCCAAACAACACTTCAGAGCTAGAGCAGGAACTTCCCTGAACCGAGGGAGCAGCTCCTTCACCGCACATCGATCCACAGTTTCCGTACTGCCCCTGTCCACTAGGTGTATTTCCACCCCACTGTCCTGCACCCTGGTGACCACTGCTCGATAAAAGCCACCCTCATTCCCACTGGCACAGCAAAAGGATCCAGGGTGTGGTTCCCACCCAGCACCATCCAGCTTTGTGGCATGGGAGTAGAAATTCCACATGCACTGCCTCAGCTGCCTGAAGAGCTGGTGATGCTCATGGAGCTGCAGCCAGAACTCAGATGGATCTCGGAGGTAGGAAACCTCTGCACTGTAGAACACACAGGTCTTCAGCTGTATACCAGGTGCAGCAGCAGAGCCCAAATCTCTGTGTGTTAAAACAGGAGGTGCTTCTAATGGCAATTCCAATCCTCCAGCTGAGGATTCTTCTACTTCCAGCTGCTCACAAGCCTCAGCTTGGCTAACCTGCTTATGACTGCTGACCAGGCAGCAAGCCTGAGACCCAAAAACACGGTTCAAGTTGACACTGTTTTCCCCATAGAGGGTCACGTAATAGAGATGCTCAAAGGAGTTAAAGGCTTTGATGTGAGCACTCACTCCTCTGCCTTGCACCAGTGCTTTCAGCACATCAATCTGGGATGAGGACCAGCCACAGCCTCCATCTGAAACACCCTGAAGAGCACACACGTAAGTCACCACAGGCATCTGAAAACACTCAGCAGGCAAATGGCGCAGGTTAGCTCTGGTCACTGTCTCCTTCCTGCCATAGTCCACAAAGATCACGAGAGCTGCCTGCTCATCCCGCTCCCCTGCAATAAACTCCAGCAGAAGGGCACGGTACCACTGGCCATCCATGCCACGGGCAGCACAGGGTGAGCCCACCTTGGGCAATAAATCCTGCTCCCACCGGTCGTAAACATGACACATGGTATCAGAAAGGCAACGGATCTCCTGGGACAGGCACTGCAACTGGCAGTAGATGTGGTGTGGGTCAGAGACATGGGTCACTAGGACAGGCTCTGTCACACCCAACTGAAGCTGTGGGTAAAAGTAATCCAAGACAGGTGACAGGGGCCGATATGAGAGCAGCACATGGAGAAGCTGAGGCACTCCAAAAGCTCCAAGGGAACATGCTGAGGACTGCTGCTGCCAAAGCTGCTTCTTTAGGTGGCCAAAAGGCAGGCAGCGCCTGAGTACCTGGCAGAACCAGACAGGAGAGACCTGCCTGGCCAAGCCCAGCTGCCACATCTGGGCCACAAGCTGGGGTAGCTCGAGCACGACGACATGCGGGGACATCACCTCCTGCACCACACCAGACACCTCCTTGCCGTGCAGGAAGCTGAGGAACTCCATCGCCTCCACCGTCCACTTGGAGACTGGCGAGTCCCCGCAGCCTGTGCCCTCGGGGCCTTGGGAGGGCATGACATTGGCGACGACGCAGCCCAGCACCTCCGGGGGCAGCTGGAACAGCTCCGGGCAGCCCCGTGCCAGGTAATGGGCAGACGTGGTCACTACGTACCCCTCGTCCAGCAGGAACACGCGGTACCCCTGGGCGCTGCAACTCACCACGCAGCAGCGGTACCAGAGCCCCAGCACCTCCACGAGCCCCACATCCCCGGGGCACAGCCCGGCCCTGCCGGCCGCCTGCCCGCC
>VYXB01010500.1:56972-165584 GCA_013397135.1 Pachyramphus minor
CCCCGGCCCGGCGCTCATCGCGGGGCCGCGACAGCTCATCGCGCCCTCGCCGCCCGCACGAGGCGAACGCCCTCCCCTCCCTCCCGGGCCCCGGCCTTATACGGGGCACGCGCTCCCCACGTGACCCGCGGCCAGCCGTTTAGCGGCTGCCCCGGCGGTCGAGCCCATTTCGATCCTCGCGGAGGGTGGAGGGGGGAAGAAGGGGTGGAGCGCGCTAATACACAGGGACCGCTCCTGCCCAACCGCGACTGCCCGGAGGGGCCACGAAGAGGAAAGTTATTATCGGGTTGTCGTCCTGGCGCCGCCGGGCCCAGGGCAGAGCCCGAACGAGCTGCCCCCGGGTGGAGTGGAGCGCTCCACGGCCGCCCGGTGGCAGCGGGGTGGGCGGTGCGGGCGGCGCGGGGTTAGGGGAGCGGGAGCCGAGGCTGCTCAGTTCCCATTGGCCAGAGAGGAGCCAGGGGCGGGACATTGGGCAAGGCTTGGCGGCTATTGGCCAGCGTGGGCGGCGGTGTGAGGGTGGGGTGGGGCGCTCGGCCGACGGTGGCAGGGTGAGGGAAGCCGGCGGTGGGAGCGATTGAGGCGTCACTAGTGTTTTAAACTGAAAAAGAAAGCTTCACCCCGGATTAAACCAGTTTTTCACTGCCAGACTTTCACAAGACTTTTTGTGTGTGTGTGTGTGTGTGTGGTGTCCCCTGAAGGGATCTGTATCGGGACCAGTGTTATTGATGTTAGGATATTGTTGGATATTAGAGAAAGGTTCTTCACCCAGAGGGTGGTTGGGCACTGAACAGGCTCCCCAGGGCAGTGGTTACAGCACTAAGCCTGACAGAAGTGTTTGGATGATACTCTCAGGCATGTGGTGTGACTTGGGGATGGTCCTATGCAGTGCCAGGAGTTGGACTCAGTGATCCTTTCCAACTCAGCATATTTTGTGTGATTATCTTCTTTAATTATATAGGCAAAGGGATCGAGTACACCCTCAGCATGTTTGCAGATGACACTGAGCTCAGTGGTGCTGTTAACACTCCTGAGGGATGGGATGACATCCGGAGGGACCTGGATAAACTTGGCAAGTGGATCCACAGCAATCCCATAAGATTTAACAAGACCAAGATTAAGGTGCTGCACCAGGGTCAGGGCAACACCTGGTACCAATCCAGGCTGGGGATGAACAGATCAAGAGCAACCCTGTTGAGAAGGACTTGGGGGTGCTGCAGGATGAAAAGCTGGACATGAGCCTGCCATGTGCACTTGCAGCCCAGAAAGCCAGTTGTGTCCAGGGCTGTCTCCAAAGCAAAGTGGGCAGCACGTCAAGGGAGGTGATCCTGTCCCACTGCTCTGATCTGGTGAGACCCCACCTGTAGTGCTGCCTCGAGCTCTGGGGTCCCCAGAACAGGAGGGACCTTAACCTGGTGGAGTGAGTCCAAAGGAGGCCACCTAGATAATCAGAGGGACAGAGCACCTGTCCTATGAGGAAAGGCTGAGAGAATTGGGCTTATTCAGACTGAAAAAGAAAGAAAAGGCTTCAGGGTGATCTAGTTGCAGCCTACCAGTATCTGAAGGGAACCTACAAGAAAGATGGAGAGGGACTATTTACAAGAGCATGTAGTGACAGGACAAGGGGAAATGGATTCAGAATAAAAGAGGATAGGTTTAGATTAGATATTAGGAGGAAGTTCTTTGCTGTGAGGGTGGTGAGACACTGAAACACGTTGCCCAGAGAAGCTGTGGGTGTCCAATCTCCCTGGAAGTGTTCAATGCCAGGTTGGATGGGGCTTTGAGCAACCTGTTCTACTAGAAGGTGTCCCTGCCCAGGGCAGGGGGTTGAAACGAGATGAGCTTTGAGGTCCCTTCCAACCCAAACCATTCTGAGATTCCATGATTCTATGATAAAAACGCCTATTCTAACTCAATCAATAGGTAAATCTGCATATCCATCACCAGGGTTATCAGGGTACTGGGATGTCAGGCAGGACTGCTCAAGATGTATCTGAAGCAGCAGCTTGTCATTGCTGGTGATGGTGTGCAAGACAAAAAGAACTTGGATTAGTTTCTCAGAGTGCCAACTAAAAAAACATCAGTATTTCTGAAGAAAACTGTCTGACTGATGCACAGCAAGTTCCATCTGAGTATGAGGAAGAACTTCTTTACTGTGCAGTGACCAGGCACTGGAACAGATTGCCCAGAGAGGGCGTGGAGTCTCCCTCACTGGAGATATTCCAGAACCATCTGGACACAATCCTGTGCTCTGGATAATCCTGCTTGAGCAAGAATATTGGACCAGATGACCCACTGTGGTCTCTTCCAACCTGACCCATTCTGTGACTCCCTAATAATGGTGAGATTAATTTTTCCAAGCTGGAATCACACCAGCAGATGCATAGAGCCACAACAGAGCTACAATAAAATCAACAAGCACAAGTGCAAGCCAAAAGGCAGCCAAACTTTATTTAATGAGAAATTGGCACATTGAAGTCACTGGTTACAAATTCTAAAAGAAATCATGAGTATTTGCTCAGAGAGCTGAGTCTTGTACAGTCATTCCATTATTAGATATTACTAAATCAAAGCCAGCTTTGTTCTATCTACTAATGGCAGCTTTTAATACTGCATTTTTGCCTCTTCATTGTTAAAGATGAACCTAGTGACAAACAGCACTAATCTCCTTCCCTATGAAATCTGGAAGGCTTTAGGTTTAAAAATAAATAAATCACTCCTGTTCAAACATTTTGTGTTTTAAAGAGAATGTTATTTTTCCACCAAGATTTAAAGTGGGCAGAGTGCATATTTCCACGGAAAAGTGGAACCTTAATAACCCAGTCTGCCACGTCATCACTGGGACTGTCATGCGACAAGTAGTTCAGCTTGGAGTATCATGAGTCCTTCAAGAGGGGAAGAGTGAACTAGGCTTTTGATTTCTTTGGAACAGGGCTGTATTTCAATCATGGATCTACTCATGGTTGAGTAGAGAGGTCAGGCAGACTCTGCCTGAGGAACACAAACCCTTCCACTTTTTGTGCAAAGCAAATTTGGAATCAGGTAAACTGCTTTTATATTTTTCAATGCCTAGCACTACAGGCTTGGTTTGCTGAGGCATCACACTGACAAGAGGTAGTTCTTTATGTGTGTGCAAATGCAATTAATAACAAAAATGCCCAAATAATTTTGTAGATGCTTAGCCACAGAGGATGTTCAGTGCTATGTTTTCAGCCTGCTCTTGTCCTTAACAATAGGAACCATCTCTATTGTCAAACAAGCAGACATTATTATATTTTATTTGCTTGCTAGACTTTTTCTTTTACCCTGTTTACTGTTTCAGTAAGCTGATGCTGGCTGCTAGTTGAAGTATTATTGTGACAATTTTAGTCTGTGCAAATAACATAAATTTCATATAGCAGTCTGACAATCAAATAGTGTCCCTAAGTTGTGGCTGTTCCTAACCAGTAAGGACTGGATTCGGAGAAACAACGTATACATGTGATCCTACTGCCATGTGAAATGAGAATTCAGCTTTTTGATTCTTCTCTGTTTTGTCAATATTGAAGATTTTAAAAAGAACTAACTCCGCAGATCCTTCTGATTTGTTCATATGTAAGCCAGAATACCAGTGACCAAGGAGCCTGTGAAAGCAAACACAGAAGGTAAAGGCTTAGAACAGAAGTAATCCAATAAATAAACCCATTAGATTAACTTGTCTCCTTTTAAAAATTATATTCTTAATCTCATGTTGCACTGGTTCCCAGAGAGGTTGTGAACTCCCCATCCCTGGAGGTGTTCAAGGCCAGGTTGGATGGGGCTCTGAGCAGCCTGGTCTAGTGGAAGGTATCCCTGCCCATGGCAGGGGGTTGGAATTAGATTATCTTTAAGGTCTCTTCTAACCCAAACCATTCTATGATTCTATGACTTTGTCTTTCATACAAAAATTGTAATATTACATATGGTTAGGGCTACCAAATCCTTCACAAGACACCTAAACCTCTTTTTTTTTCAGCTTGCCAACCCGTGAATGTTTGACCTGAAATGTTTCATATTTGTGGGCTACTTCAGGCTGAATGCTTTTTAAATTTTTTAAAGGGTTTACCTGTTCTAAAACCTCAATCAGAAAATGAAAAAGTTCACCTTGCATAAAATGTATATCCTGCACCCATTTAGTTGAGATGCTCTTGTTTTTTGGTTTTGTTTGGTTTTTTTTTGATTCTTATGGACTTAAAAAAGTTAGTAATGTAAATTTGCTATTGGGAATGGTCCTTTGCTCAGACTAACAGCGCAGTTTCAGTTCCCAGGCTCCAGTTACTGCTGCCTGGCTTAATTGTGGAGCTGGAGCTTTAACAGCCTAGCAGTGTGCAGTGTAATACACTACATTCAACTATGCTAACTGCAATTAAAGAAACTGAGATACTCAAATAGTGTTAAGGAAGAAACTCCTCACGTTTTAATGCTAGTTGTTCTTTTAAAGAGAGTTAAAAGGCGCATACCATTCGCATCCAGGTTGGTATAAATCCTTTGTATAGAGACATAAACCCTTCACCCTGGACAGTTTGAATCAAGCAGTCCATGGAAGACTTATAGAGCAGACCTCTAGGAATGGGCAAGAAAAACAGTGTTAGGATTATAAATGTGCAATTTAAAAAAAAATCCCATCCCTCATAAAAATAATTTGTAGCTGATATTTCTTTACAAGCAAAAGCACTTTTGTAAGCTCCTTGGAGTAACTGGCTGTGCTTAGGTGACCATCACAACAACACCCCGCAGACATCTGCTAAATCAGTAAAATCGTCATCAGAAAGATGAAGGGCAAATCAGAAACTTAGCACTTTGCTCCTGGTGAAATCAGTGAGACTTAGGGTTTTCATTTTGCTTCTGAAAAGTTGGTCTCCCAAGTGTCCACACCTTCCCTGCTTGTCTCTGGGCTGGTTCATTATCCGGGTTTTGACCACGTCGGCAGGAGTTCCCAGAACAGCCGCTACCAGGCCAGAACAGACACTGCCAACAGCAACAAATACTTAAAGAAGAAACCAAGATGTCTCATGACAGTTGTAGCATTGTGATTCCAGTTCTTATAATAGAGATATATTACAACAGTTATCATAAAAACATGAGTAATAACTCATAAAATAAACTTGGCTTGGGAGAAGGCTTGCTAGTACTGCTCTTGCTCAGATGTCCTTCCAGCTACCTTCACCTCTGTGTAGGGATGAAGGACCTACAATATGCAATTCATTATATGGTTTCTATAAAGTAGATTTCTTCATAATTTAAGGGAGTAAAAGAGGTTGTTCTGCAGGGATTATATGACTGTGCTCCCACATATGAGAGCAAAGGTGTTTAAATGTACCAGCAAGGCACTTGTAGTGAGAGCAGTTTTCTAACAATAATTGCACATCCTTTCTCTTGTTTCTTTTGTAAAGTGATGCTCTCTCAGGAAAAAAATAAAATTCTAAAGTTGCATTTCCTCAGCAGTATCAAAGCCAAAGAATGGGGGCTTCTGCTGACACAGAGAGGCAGATGAAGACAGTGAGACTGGAAATGCTCCACAGTGGAAAAGGGGTAATCAGGGAATACAGTACCTGGAAACACTGTGAGTCACACTATTGTCCACAAGTGGCGTGTTCAGAAGCAAGAAGTGTTTCACTGTGTCGTAAGTGGTCAGATCTGTAGAGAGGATAATGAGAAAAAACAGCACTGTCAGAAGCAAATGGTGTCTCTGCTGTTCATGGCATGGGATGTTCATTTCCAGTGCAGCTCCTCCCATTGGCATGGCTGGCACATTGCTCCCAGGTTCTGATGGTGATTGTGGTACCTAAGTCCTGTCTTTAGACATGTGAGAACATTCTCCTTTCTGCTCCCATTTGCTCTGATTTACCTCAGAGTTAATCACTGAGCTGTGTCTGGGTGACCCTCACCAGACCTGCTGCTGGCTCAGCTTCTGGGCTTAGCCTCAGACTTGCCTCATCACCAAATGCTTCCCTGAGGATCTGGATCTCGATGAAGCCTGGCTGCCTTCACTGGCCCTGCCCTACAAACCTTACTTGAGTCCTGGGGGCTGGATTGTAGCTGCTGAGGTCCCTGCTTTGCTGGCCATGGGATCCCCTCAGCTTCTGGGTCACCTTTCCTTAAGCTCAGGCACAAACTGTTATATTTTAGCCATTTGATTTCCACAGGACTGAAACACAGGTGCACAAGGCAGAGGTCACCTGCAGTGAGCTCCAAACAGGTCCCCAGTGTAGGTAATCAAGGCACCAAGACCAAGGGAGCAGCTGAACTCTTCTTTCTTAAAGCTTCTGTGTGGCCTTAAGTGCTGCAGACCAAGTTATTCCATTTACCTCCCATGTTCACCAGAGCAGCCCTCTGGACATTTGGCACCCATCCAGCCCAAAGCCCCCGTATCCCTCCTTCGGACAGGATCTTCAGAAATGCATGGTGCACGCCCCGAAACCTGAAATCAATATGCAACTAGTAGGTGTAGGTAGACAGCCCAGACAAAACGAAATCTTTGCACATTCCAGCACTTTGCTGCACCAGATCCTCACATAGGATTTATGCAATTTACACCTGCAAGGATCTGGCCCTCTGGATCCATTTTTTTGATCCATCTTTGACTTTCATGCAATGATATTTTACCAAACATACTGGTTGCCTTGCTAAGCAATGATCTGGTCTATATGAGTAGACAACCCTTTGATCCCACACAGGGTTGCAATAGTAAATGTACAAGACACCAAAAGATGGCAGAAGTTTGGGATGCAAAGAGCAGCATGTCCTGGTATTTGCAGGAGGGTCTCAAGCCCTGCTGACTGCCAGCCTTCCCTGTGCCTATGCATCTTGCATGAGCCATTTCTTCCAGCTTACCATCTTCAGGAAGCATCCTTCCCTCCCCATGGAAATATGCTGGCCTGGACATGCTGCAGCAGCACTGAGGATGGGTGAGGGTTTGTGGTTCTGGGATCAATAAATCAGAATAAAGAAGGCAAGTATAAATGGAATAAGGAGAAAGTCTTAAGTCCTCCACCCTCTTCACTGCCCAGAGCCACCCTGTGCTTCCCAGGCACTGCTCTCCCCCTGAAAGAGCAAAAAGCAGCTGGGGAGAGGGTGTGGCAGAAAACAGAGAGAACCACACTCTGAGCCAGAGAGTGATCAGTAACAGGAGAAGAACCACCAGCTCTGAGAGGAACCAACCGCAACGGCTTTCCTTCCAACTTCCTCTTTCCCTCCATCTGCATCTGCACCTTCACCAGATCAGTTGGGCTGGCGAAAAACTGTCCGATGGCACCCGCAGACATGCCTCCAACCACAGCTTTCCTGCCAAACAGAGGGAAATTTTTGCTCCAAAATAAACTGAATATCTTCACAAATCACAGTGCTTGAGCTGCAGAGTTCAGCAGCACGACCCAGGAACAAGTGTAAAGGGTTGTTCCATATACAATGACCAAAGTGAAGGTAATAATTGTGGTGACTACAGGTTGGCAGCCAGTAATATTTCTGCCAATTTTAAGAAAGGTTTAAAACTTGTCTGGGGAAAAAGTCAGGGTTACATTATGCTCCTTGCTTAAGGTTTAAAGGCAGGATGAGAAGGTACACAAGTAAGAGATGATGCTCCATATACTATGACTGAATGCCAGTGTGAAATTCTAAACCGCTTGCTGATATACAAGACTTTATCTCTCACTGCTACTAGTTGGGTTGTGTTCATTTTCTGATTCTATTTATTTTAGTAAAACCAGAAATTTCAGTAGTATCCAGAGTTCCCCCTTCCTGAAGCACCAAGTGTGGCAAGTATTTAGATTTTCTCAATCTCATCCTAAAACCAGATACATTTTGGACCCAAGATTTGTCTGCACGACTCCTTCGGTGAGGACAATCCCCAAACAAGCAATAAACATGCATAAATATGCAACATTACCAGAGAGGAAAGGTTTTATCCTCAGCCCTGCAAAGCACAGAGTCACGGAGATGTTCATAAGCCACCATCCGAACACCAGAGTACACTGTGGGAAACAAAAGCAGGAGACAGTTCTTGGGTCTGCCATTTCTGGAGGTCACACTGTGAGAGAAACATCAAGAGATTGGTTTAAGACACCCCAGATCTCACTGGGGTCAGCTGGTCATTGCATTCATGTTTGTGAGAGCGTTACCTGGTATCAGTGCTAGAGACAGAACATTCCAGCATTAGAGAATCTCTCTGGCTGAGCTGTGGGTTTGCCAGGAGGCAGCATGATTTTGCCTTCATCCTAAGAAGATGTGACTGCGTAGCTTCCCCCTCAGCTGATGCCAAACACAAAACCTCCCACAAGTGCTTTTGAGGTTTGTTGCTATCATCGTATTTCCAAATAAAGCACAGAAAGCTGTTACCTGTGGCCAAGCCCCTAATGCATTTCATCCAGCACTTGTATTCTTCCCTACTGCTTGCAACCTTCTCTTTTTTTCCCAGTCCATCCCCACTTCCCTCAAATATAAGATATTTATTGTTCTGAGGACTCAGGGTGCCTGTTTTGCTTCCTGCACAAGGCCTTCCAGCAAAGATGACAGGGAAATTATATTTTGTTTCCCCAGAAACTAGAATGAGGCCATGAAGAGAGAAGGAAGAGACAATATTGATCCAAAATCCCATATATATTTCAAAGTGGGATTGCAGGCTACACTGGAGATATATCACAGATACACCTAAAATACAAAAAAATATGTCAAGCTCACTCCAAAAGGCCGTTGGCCACAGAAGGCAGAGCCCACACTTGTCCCATCAGGAGCAGATAATCACCTATGTGGCGGTAGACGGCTGGCGTGGCTCCTTGCCAGAGCTTCCCTAATCCCTCCTCCTGCACAATTCCTGCTGCTGTGCGCAGCATCCCGCGATACGGAGCCTCCTGGCTGGCTGCAGCTCCATCCCGACGGACGGCAGCCTCACCTTGGATCTGCAGCCGAGTTTTCGTGAGATCCAGGGGAAATGTCACTGAGGAAAAAAGGCAGGGAACACCGGTGAATATGGGTGTGGCTGTGGGGAGACCTCCCATGCTGGGAACATCTGCACCAGAACCCCCTGCCAGGCACCACAGGCATCGGGGGCTGTACCCAACGGGTGCAGGAGATTCGTGGAGGGGAGAAGATTCACATCCGGCTCTGTTAAAAGTGGATCTGTGCATGAGTAACCAGATTATATTCCCATCAAAGACCAAGTCTTTCTCCCACATTTCATTTTGCAGATTTGTTATGCAATATGTGTATTTTCCAAGAGACTCATGATTAAAAATCCCGTTCCTGTTACTCCCCCTGAGTAAAGACCAGTCAAATCTCTGAATTGATCATGGGGCCTCTCCAATTCTGCCCAGCATAGTGGCAGCACATTAAGGTCAGGAACAACCCCACAGTGGCCATTGTAATGCAGACACACATGCAGGCTCACCTACAAACCTATCTACAAATCTGTCCTACAAACCACCCTAAACCACTCTGCTTTTCTGATGCAGACATTAAAATCATGTCTAGCCTGTTATTTCTCCCACTGAAATTGCTGGTGGCCAGGGAAGTCGGTCCAGCTTGATCTCAGCTTCCCAGGGCTGCTCCTGAAACAGTATGGATACATGTTTGCTGTGCCTCAGTTCAGTTCCAGGCCCGGAGCTCCTCCCTGGGTGATGGACCTTCCCAGGCTGTCTCAGGTGGCGAGTACCCAGGAGCAGAGGTTGTCTTTGGTTTGATAGCTCAGGGACATACCAGTGTCCTTCCAGAGGAGGGCTCAGGTGCTGGGGGAATGCAGTCAATGCTCAAAGCCTCAGCAGGTTTACGGTCTATTTGTGCATTAGGTGTGGTATTCGTGTTTAAAGACTAGCAAAGATTGAGAAATTACAAGTCATTTAGAGCAAGGTAACAGATTTGCCTGTAAGAGCTTGTAGAAAAGACAGAGCATGCTGAAAAACATTCCAAATAAGCTACTTGATCACAAAGCAGTGCTATGCAATGCCAGTGTGCTCTATCTCACATTTCAGCAAGTAGTTTTCCTACTCCATTTTTAAAGCCATCTCCACTGTAACCAGTAATATAAGTCGATTTTTCTTTGATTAACTTTCATTAACTATGCAAAGCAAATTCCTAAAGGAATCAGCCCTTGCTCGTAACTTAGGCAACAGATCTCCCTGCCTCTTTAGTCTGTTCCTGAAAACCCATCAACAGCAAAGCTTAAACCAGTCACAACTGCTCTGTGTTAATGACTGCAGTCCTTTGGCAAAGATTTCATCCTGAGAAACCCTCCCTCCAGCCACACTCAGGTGACATATAGCACTTGCAAGGCTTAGATTACAGAAAAGTCACGGTGAGCACAGTGAAATGCACAGATTTGCTGGAACAGAACACTGAGGAATGAAGCATCCGGGGACTGACGTTTTCCCTGCCTCCCGTAAGCAAATTTTGACCCCCTTCCCTCTCGGAAAATCAGGGTGAGTTGTACCTAGTTCTGCCACAGCCGCTGCACAGGCTGACAGAGCGAATTTGCTGGCCCGGGGCCATCTCTGTGGAAGAGGTAAGCTCTTCTCTTCTTCTGCAGGTGACATCTAGCATCTCACATGAACCGAGGCTCACCAGCCACCCTGCCAGGGTCTGTCTGGAGCGAGAGCAGACCCTAGCACAGCTCAGTTCTGGGTCGTTTAGGAGACAAGTTGCTGAAGGTCATGTTTCTCCAGCGCCAGCACCAGGAACTGCAGCAGCCCGAGCGGCTCCTGAAGAGCTGGATGGTCCTTCTGCAGTGACACAAGAGAATCCTGCTCAACAGGCTCCTGGGAAATGTAGTCTGTCACCAACGCTGCCCTGAGCCAGGAAACCGGCAGTGCAGGTACAGTCACACACACAGTTTTGTCCATTATCATCTATATTAAAAAGAGTAATCATTAACAAGAGCTCGAGATTACGAGCACATGTGTGTGGGGGGTGTTTGCTTTAGGGGTGCTGTCATTGACAGCAGCGCCTCAGGAGCCCCAAACTGCGTTCCCTTGTCAAACAGCTGCACAGACATCCATGAGGGATGAAGTGATCCAGATCGGGTTCAATAAGAGCTGCATTAGCAGCAGCTCCGTGCCGAGCTGGGGTGATGCAGTGCTCTCAGCAATCTGCGTGCCCTGCGGATTAGGCAGGAAGCAGTTTGGGATGACGGAAGCTGATCACTGCCCAGAGCCCTGTAAGTGAGAAGTTTAAAGCTTTTCCTGGCTGAATGCTGAAGCCCTGTTAATTGTGTGCCAATCCTAATTTCTCTTAAATTAATGTAGACATATTTAGGTCCTCATCATTAAAAAAAAAAAGGGTAAAGTATATGCTGTTCAAGAGAGACATTTCATTTAGCACTAAGGCTCAGCTGAATCCCTAAGTTAATCATTAGCCATTAGTCAGTAATCCTCATGCTGAGGATTTGGGGATTTTTTAGGTCACAGAATATTATTCCAGACCACCTCCCCACACAGCTGTCTAACTGCCTGACATTTTGGTATGTGGTCCCCATTGCAGGGATTCAGAAAAATGAAGTTAGCGTTGCAGGTGAAATACTCAAATGACTTTATGTCGTCACTCACCAGTAATCGGTATTAAATGGCATCCTTCTTTGGGGTAAAATTAATTAGAATTCATGCAGTGATAAAGCAAACAACTGACAAAACCCTGGTTAAAAATGGGAAGAAGGCATATTTAATGTAAACATGTGGTTCAGAGCCTTTTTCCTGACAGTTCATGAACTGTGCTGTGGCACTTTGTGCCCCCTTCCAAAGCTGTTCTCTGGGCTTGGCCACTGTATATCAGCCTTCATATCATCAATTCATAACATAGGCTGGAGAGGACCTCTAGAGGTCACCTACAGTCATCCTGCAATCCTCTACTCAGAGCAGGGAGAGCTTCAGAGGTACATCAGATTGCCCAAGGTTTTTTTGGTCACCTGAAAACCTCCCAGGATGGGGATTTCACCATCACCCCTTAGCTGTGCACGTCTGGTTACAGTCTCATTCTGTTTTCTCTATAACCGTGCTTTAGGGAGTAGAAAACAACAACTATATATCTCCTTAAAATAAACCCCCATAGCATTGCAGATGAAAGGAGCAGCTTTCCATGGTAATTTTTATTCTGAGGAAATAGGTTCTTTTTTAAACCAGACTAATTTAGGGATGGCAGCAAAGAAGAATTTTCTCTTCTCACAGGATCTTTGGAATGAGCCTAACTAGATGGATGCTTGCATGGACAGCTCTGTGATGTGTGGAGCAGAGAAGGGCCAGTGCTCATGAAAGTCCATAGCTGGAATTCATATATCCCCAAATCCTGAGGCAGACAGCACCAGCAGAGAGGACCCTTCTTATTCATTAATTTCATTTTTTGAGACAGCATTTTTTGGTTTCTTTCCAAAGCCAGTTTGATCAAAGGCTACATAGGCAGGGAGAAGGTGTGGGCTTCAGATGGGATGGGAAACAGAGCAGCAGGGCCTGGTAGAGATGTTCTCTCTGTGATGGAGAAAGGCAACCAGACTGCCCAGTCCTCTCACCTGCTTCTGCAGGTATTTGTTTACTTGGAAAGGCCACTAACCAGTATGTGTCCAGGCCTAGGGCCTCAACTGGGGAAAGTGGTAGTGACTATTGCACTGTCATACTGGTTGTGTCCTCCTCACATTAGTGCTTTGCAGTTGCATCGTATGTCCTTCATCACATCCTGCCCCAAAAGCAGAAGCTAAACAAAAACAAACAAAAAGGCCAAAACAAACACAAAAGCCTTTAATTAATGTCTTCACAGAGGGTTGAGGGCCTGTATTACCTGTATACATAGATCACTTTAAACTCACTACTCAGTGAGTTAATGAAAATATACTCCAATATTCCAAGGTCTTTAGCTCTCTTATCACTACATACCCATTTGTAGGAAAAGAGAGAATTTAATGGATAAACTAAAACCAGGAAATAAACATACAAAGAGGTGTGATAGCTAAACACAGAAGTGTAGTAACACCACAGTTATCAGTGATTTAGCTGTTTGTTCCAGACAGTTTGTGAATGAGACATCAGCATCCTAAATGACACAGTTGATAGACTTGGGCTTGTTTTCTGCATCTATGACTGACAGGTAACATCCCAAGGTATTTCAGCATGACTGTTTAATGAAGGACATAGATGTGGTTTTCACATGTGATCTGATGTACAGCTGGTTGCTTGACTGTGGAACAAATAGATGAAAGGCTAGGAAAGGTGAGCAGGGCTTGTTCAAGCAAAGAGTCTGGGCCTAGCAAGGAGGATTGGGTCCTGGGACTGAGGAGAACAAAAGGTTTGAACAAAGAGACAGAAAAAAGAAGACCAAAAAAGAAAACAAACAAAAAAACCAGTTGAGGATGGAAGGGACCTGGAGTCTGGCTAGTCTTAAGCCCTGCTCAAAGCAGGGTCACCTCGAGCAGGCTCTAAGGACTGTGTCCAGCTGGGTTTTGAATGTCTCCCAGGGCTCCCCAGCCACTTCAGCCAACCTGTTGCAGTGCCTGACCACCATCACAATTAAAAAAAAATTAAGTGCACTTTTCTGTATTTGTTTATGCCCATTGCTTCTTTCCCTTTCCCTGGGCACCACTACAAAGATCCTGGCTCCATCCTCTTGGCACCCTGCCTTCAGGTGTCTATACACACTGATAAGATCCCCCTGAGCCTTCTCTTTTCCAGACCGAGCTGTGCCAGCTCTCTCAGCCTCACATCAAATGACAGATATGCTCCAGCCCCTTTATGAACTTCATGGCACTTCACTGGGCTCACTCCAGCCTGTCCATATGTCTCACACTGGGAAGCTTAGAACTGGACCCAGCACTCCTAGTGGATCTCTCCAGCACTGAGCACAGGCAGAGGATCACCTCCCTCGATCTGCTGGAAACACTCTTTCTAATGCAGCCCAGGGTGCTGTTGAATGCAAAGGCACATTTCTGACTTGTGTTCAACGTGGTGTCCACCAGGACCCCAGATCTCCAAAGTTCCTTTCCAGGCAGGTGCCTTCCAGCCTGTACTGGTTCGTGGGGTTGTTCCCAGCCAGGAGCAGAACCTGGCATTTCCCCTTGCTGAACTTCATGAAGTCACTTTTTTGCCCTGAAAAGTTGGACCACATGATTGTTGAGGATCCTTACAGCCTGGTGTTCTGTGTTTTTAAGATAAGTCCCTGTTTGCCCATTTTTTCAGTCTGTTGAGGTCCCTCTGAATGGCAGGACACTCATCTGGTCTGTCAGCCACTCCTTCTGGCTTTGTGTTCTCTTCCTGATGAGAGTGTGTGGGGGAAGTGAGACCACCTCCTAGGGGGAAGGTTTTATATCTAATGAATTCTATCTGTAATTTTGGTGTGCCACTTCCACACATGCAAAGAAAATTTTACCTCTGAACCCTTGTCTTCTGACATTGCAGTGATATAACAGACCAGCAGGTTTGAGTTGTCAGTTCAACCTCTTGCTTCTCAGACACTGACCACACATCTAGTCTTTAATGAGATGATCTCAGACAGGTGAGGGATACCTTTCATAAGATTTCTGCTTCCGGTGATGCCTGCAGAAGTTTCTTGCCATCGGACTTGCTGAAATCTAAAGGGCTGTGAATCACAACCTCTCTGCTTTGCGACCTCAATATTGCCAAAAAAGTAATTTTTTTAACTGAAGAAAGCTCTGCATTGTTTTGCCAGTGTCCCTGGACATGTCCCTGGATGCCTGAGCAGCCTCCCAGCAACCGGCACGAAGTCCAAGGACTTGCCGCAGCAACATCTCAGTTTTGCAAGCCGTGGAAGTTGGTCCTCGTCCCAGAACAGAGCACAATTGGCTCTGCCTTTCGCAGGACAAGGGCTTGTCCCCTGGGCTGCTTGGTGCTTTGACATCTTGTCTCCATGGCAGTGCTCAGCTGGCAGGGCTGATCAGAGAGGCCTATTCATTAACTCGGAGCCCGGGCCAGCGCGGCCATGCCGGTGCCGCGGCAGCCTGAGCAGCTGCCGGGGGCAGGCAGCGAGCAGGCAAAATGGATCTCGCTCTCCTCTTGGCAGCAGTCCTGGGGCTCCTTATTGTCAAGGCTGTTTTGTTTCAGCTGAGAAACCCGAGCTGCCCTCCTTGCATCAGGAGCTGGATCCCTTGGTTTGGAGCAGCGTTTCAGTTCGGGAAAGCTCCTCTGGAGTTTATAGAGCAAGCTAGGAAGAAGGTAATGTCTGTGGCGGCATGCCTGCTCGTGGGTGTGTGCTCAGGGTGGCTGCCTTCAAGGGGAAAGGCAATGAAAAGCTTCTGCTTTAAGTTTTCTCCTTTTCCTGTCACATTTTATAACATCAGGAGCATTCAGCTGGTGAAGAATCAGCTTCGTACCACTTATGTTGCTAAGTTGTGGATCTGATCCAGACACGATCTGCGTGCTGTGACTATCCTGCTTGGACCTCTGCTGTTTTGCTTTTGCAGTCTGGCTGTGTGTTAATCTTGGTTTCAGATAATGTGCAAAGCTCTGTGCCAGGCACGGGGACCGGGAAACTAATTATGCATTCCTAAAGTTAGGTGAGATTTTTGAGTACCAGCTGGTGTCCCTCCGCATTCAAGAGAGACACAGACATGCTTGGAAGGCAACATTTTCCTTCCTAAAAAACTTATCAAACATGGGTGTGAAGATTTACCCCCTGGACATAACTTTCTTTGTGTCTGTTGGATAAAGACTGAATGGTTAATTTAGGTTAGATGCTTAATTTTGAGGTAGCTAATAATAGCTGATATGAAAAAAAACAGTTTCCCACTTTCATTCAGGGATGATATCACCTGCTACTGCAATGTGGTCAGCCTCGAGTGTTCCATACTGAAGGATCACACAGCCCACTACTTGCAAAAACTGGCTAAAATTGAAACCACTGTAACATCCTGAAATTTAAAAAACAAAAAACCCCAACGAAACAAAAAAACCCCAATGCATATATTGGATGTTTAAATTTTGCTTTTTCAACTGTTAGATTTCATATTTGTAAGTACTTTTTACAGTCATTGTTGTTATAAACTCATGGTGTTAAATGAAAGCAGAGGTTTAAGTATAATCTTTGAGAACACCAAGTGCTGCCAATCTTGTATTAAAGCACATTGGCTGCACCACGGGGTAAGATCATGTGTATGATCTGGAGTTCCTTGTGCTTAATAGGCCAGTTTTAACTTTTTATTACTCTGTCTTTCCTGTATCATTCATCTATGCACACCACGATCATTTATTTGTTCATTCGTCATAGAGCAGAAATGTAGGACTGGAACAAAACTCATTCCAGCTCATTCTCCTATTATTTCAGAAGCCATATATAAACATAAATAAACTGATCAAGCCTCATGTAAATAATCCAGTCATAATATTCTTTTACTCTTCTGATATGAGACTGTTAGAGAACCTCCCTGTCCCGTTCTATTGCAAATACATCCTGGTGGCAGCCAAATTAAAGCAGCCTGCCAATCTGTCCTTTCCAGTGCAGTCCTTTTTGGGGACAGCTGTTTCACCAGGACTTAAGTTGCCTTTAGTTGCCTTTCTTTCCCAAAAAAGGCCTTTAGCAAAATCTTTGGATGAGATTTTAAAACAAACCTGACAGAAGAGTCCTTTTTGGAGGTTCATTCAGACTGAATGAGCAATGCATTTACGTGTTTGTATTGATGTATAAATGCACATTTGGAGGCTCTGGGTTCATTAATGTAGGTGTTTGTTTGCCTGGAGACCCCTTAGGCTGCTGGTGGTTCTATGGCAGCTGCTGACACATCTGAGCACACCAAAAACACCTTAAGGACTTTGTAAACCCCAGGCTTTGTTGGGACAGAAACTAAAATAAGAAACATTTTCAATGGGAGAAAACTCAAGATAAGACAAAGCAGAACAAAAAGGCTTTCTTACATGTCTCCCCTTTGTTTTTGTGTTTGCACATGGGACCTTTCTTTTGACTTTGTTTTTAGTCCAGCAACTCAGCATCCTTGTGACCTCTCCCTGAAGTGCCCCTGGGCCAAGAGGAATGTCTCCATCCATCCTGCCCAGGTTGGCTGCAGCAGCACCATCTGACAGTCCCCAGTCCCCGTGTCCCTGAGGAAGGCTGCTCTTTTGTTCTCCCCTTCCTATCCTTAAACACCTCAGGCACTGCAGAGTCTCCCTCGCTTCCCACCTCCCACACTTGTAGGCTGTGCTGAGGCCAGGAAAAGTAAGCCTTTTCCTGCCTGCTCCCTTTTGAAGGAGTAGGCACTGTAGCAGAGTACAGCCAAACAAAACACGTGCTGCTGCCAAAGGGGTCATTAACAGGCGTTACAGGGGTTGCAAAATATATCTGCAATAATTCCAGGCTCCTTAATATTGCCAGAACAGAGTTAAGTGTCCTTAGCACGAGCAAGCTGCCCTTGTAAAAGGTGGTGCAGAAACAGGCTGTAGGCAGTGTGAAAGCTCTTCAGCTCCATAGGGTCATGACCTTCAAGGGAGACTCTCACAGTTAGAAAATTCCTCATTAGAGGAATTTAGATAAATCTAAACTAGAGGAATTTAGATAAATCCTTCAGCCTGTCAAAGTGACACTCATTTCTTTCTTGATATCTTTGTTAATTCCTTTCTTTCTTAATTCCTTTTGTGTCTATCCCTCACTGCTTTCTCTCTCAAGCTCTGGAGTAACACAGCAGACTTCCACTACTTCCAGCCTGCACTTTGCTTGAAGGTTGCTGCTTCTATTTTCCTCCTATGGAAGAACCTGTGGGCTGAAAGAATTGTCTGCTTTCCCCGCTCTGTCATCACTGGGACTAAGAAAAGCAAGTTCCCCTGCTCAAATAAAATATTTAATCTCTGGTCTAATAAAAGATACCACCTCTTCCTCCTAAAGCTGCCTGGCTGGTTAAAGCAGTTTTGCAGGTGGTCTGGGATGGGTAACCAGGGCCACTGTGCAACATAAAATATAGGGAGAGCTGCTTAATGAGGGGTTCAAAGCATGAAGCTCCCCACTTCACCTGGCAAACATGACATGAGTCAGTAGGGAGTTTCAAATTCTTCTTATCAGCTTTCTTATTAAGCTAACAGGAAAAGCTCAGTTAAACCCAGGAAATTGTTCTGCACTGTTGTAGGGACCTGTGGGATCCATCTCAGTGTATTGATTGCATTTGGGACATGATGCCATGTCTCAGGACTCAACAGATGCCTCTTGGCCTTACTGTCTGTGTGTGGCTGGGCAAGGGATGGCTCGCTGGGTTACAGGGCAAGGGACATGAGGGCAGACAGGCTGGACAGGAGGACAAGGCTTCTGGTGGAGCATTTCCATAGTCAGTGTCCACAGCCCAGTCCCTGAAGGTCTGTGTCCCTGGTCCCATGCACAGAAGACCAAAATCCCTGAGATAGAGAGGGGTCATGGCACTAACCTCATGTGTGTGTGCGTGTGCCAAGGGAGAGGAAACCCACCCACTGCTCCCAGCTTCCAGCAGGAGTCTTGCTGCAACTCTGTAGTAATCAGAGTCTGGTTGCTATTAGTTCAAAATTGATTTTATTTTAAAATTTGTTTAAATGCATTATAATGTTAATTTAAAATTTAAGAAATATTATTTGACAACAAGCAGAGTATGAAATCACTAATTTTTATCCAACCTGATAATGAGGACCTGGACATAAAATACCACCCTAGAAATTTAGCTATTATAGAATCATAGAATCATAGAATAGCCTGATCCTGGAAGGATCATTAAAACTCATCTTGTTTCAACCCTGCTGCCATGGGCAGGGACACCTTCCACTAGACCAGGTTGCTCAGAGCCCCATCCAACCTGGCCTTGAACAAAGGGGATTAAAACAATATTTTATTTCTTATCACCCAGAAAGTCTGAACAGTCATTCTTTCTTTAATAATTTACAGTTGAAGGACACAATCAAAATTCAACTGATGTCAAGAGGAATATTTTTCTTGGTTTCAAAGACCTTTTGATGAAGCAGACTTTAAATACAGACACAGACACCAAAAGAAATGGTTGCAGTCAATGGCATAAACCATGTGAGCAAGCTGGAATGATTTTTTATGCCTACATCTCACAGACAGTAGATATTGCACATCTGTTTTCTAGTTTAGAGTATTTACAAGTATCAGTGACCATTTTCATAACGTAGGAATTCAGAAGTGAATGCCTATTGCTGAAAGTTTTTAGAGGGCTCTAGGATATTAGATTAGGGGAAGATGAAAGAATGATTTATGGCATCAAAAACCTTCCCTGAATGTAACTCAATCTGTTCTGCTCAAAGCTTTTTAGCTATTTTGATATTAATCTTTCAACATCTGTAAAAGAAAGAAATCATTGGTATGAAAAGGGAAGGGAACGGAAGGGAAGGGAAGGGGGTAGGGTTTGGGGTAGGGAAGAGAAGAGAATAGGGGGAGAGGGAGAGTAGGAGTGGGGATTTTTTGCTAAAAAATTGTAGACTGAAGTAGGTACAATTATGGATTTTTACACTGTGGGTACTTTGCTGTGGCAGGCAAGGGATGCAGTAGATAATCCATCCCTTGGGTTCTCTAAATCCAGGTAGGTTGTATTGTTTGAAATGTAATGTCATTCAAATATAAAGTGTTACTCTCAGAGAAGGAATCCCTTCTACTCTGCAAAAGGTCAGGCAGCCACAGATCACATTCCCTTCTGGTCCATAAGTCTACAGATTTTGGTTTGATTTGTGTTCCTCTTTGTGCAGTCCTGAGCCAAGGTGTACAGAGAGCAGAAAGGACCAGCTCCTCCCTCCTGACCTCTCAGAAGCACTGAGTTAACAGTGCAGTAATAAGAAATCTTTCTTTATTCCAGTATGGACCCGTGTTCACAATATTTGCTCTGGGAAAACGATTTACTTTTGTGACTGAGGAAGAAGGAACTGAAGCATTTTTTAAATCTGAAGACTTAAACTTTGAACAGGCAGTACAACAAGCTGTCAAGAATGCAGGTAACTGAAACCTGGTTCTTTTTTAAAAGAAATCAAATCTAGTTACCCAGGAACATTAAAGCAAACCGGAAGCCCACTGGCTTTTTGATCACACCCTAAATGCTTATTTTAACCCATGACCATGCTGTGAAATGAAGCTGCAACTCAATTTCTCCATGTGGATCCAGAACTGTAAGCTTGAAAGTGATTTGGATTCAGTCCCAAGGAATCAGAGGTTTCTGGTTCATGGACTGTTGTTACTTTCATCACCAAGCAACCCAAGTTTGAGATCAGGTCCTTTTCCGTGGCTGGACACTCCACCTGTGTGTACCACGTTTGGAGCAAGTGTAGTCCTATCACTTCATTTGAAAATCAGCTTGTAGCAGTAATTAGTTGTTACCCTATGGTACAACAGGCATTAAAAATGGGTGAGGTATATATCCCATCCAGAGTGGCAAGCTCTATCAGCTCATGCACTTATATCCACACAGAATAGCACAGACAGGAATTCTTTGAGTAGTTTGGCAATTTTGGACTGTGAAATGAGAGAGAATCAAATTGTCAGAGAGATTAAATCACAGAATCTCTGTGGCTGGAAGGCACTGTTGGAGATTGCCTGGTCCAAGTCCCTGCTCAGAGCAACAGTCAGTGACAGCACATTGCTCAGGGCTGTGCCTGGTTGGGTTTTGAGTATCTCCAGGATTAGAGTTGCCTCAACCTGTTTGGGCAACCTGTTCCTGTGTTTGATCATCCTCACATTAAGAACTTCCCTGTGTCTCTTTGGAGTCTCTTTGGAGTCTCTTTGGTGCTATTTGTGCGTATTGCCTCCTGCCCTGAGAAGAGCTTGGCTTCATCTTTCTCCCACCACCAGATATTTATCCACACTGACAAGACCCCCCTGAGCCTTCTCCTCTCCAGGCTGAACAGTCCCAGCTCTCTCAGCCTCTCCTGAGAGGATGTGCCACTGTAGAAAGGTGACACAAACTTTTTTTCTGGGATAATTTATTTTTCATTACAGTCAGTTCTGTGGATGTGCATGCACATCTCTCTATATTCCACTGGGGGGAAATCTCTGGATTGTTGATTCTGGCACTGAAGCTTCATGAGGCAGGAAGATGTTACACAGACTGATAGAAGCAGAGGGCTCACCAAAATCTTTACTGTAAGAAGCTTCTTTAGAAAGAAGCTTACAGGGAATTTCACTCTAGGAATATGAGGCTTAAGGCCCTTAAATTACAGTCAAAAGTTACATGTAAAAGTTTTCACTCTGTCTTTCAGTGAAAATCTACTGTCTACTTTCCAAAATGTTTCTGTTTCTTTTTGTATTTAGTTTCTGTCCCTGCAGAAGCATTTTATCAGAATCATGGCAACCTGTACAGCATGATGAAGGGGAAAATGAGTCCTTCCAATTTGCACATGTTCACGGGCACTTTGTGTAAGGAGCTACATGAGCACATGGCTCACCTGGGCATGGAGGGCACAGGCGACCTCAATGACCTGGTAAGGTAAGGGAGCTTTGCAGCACATCTCCAGTGCAGGGGTGTCTTACATGGGGGCAGAGATGTCACTGTAAAGCAGGTGGAGCTCAGGCTCTCAAGTGTTACAAAAGTTTTGTCAGGATGCTCATCACAGATTCACTTTGGGTGGCTCACAGAGCGGGCAGGGTTTCATCTAAAGGTGTTTTTTTCCTAGCTAGGAGAAGCACCTGAATTACCTGTTTGAAAGAAAAAAGAAAACACAGCATCTTCCAACAAATCCTGTTTCCCAGGAGATGGGATAAAAACTTCACATGTTTATAAAGAACTTAAGAACAGACAAAATGCTTGATCTTCAACAGGTTGAAAACTTTTCATGTTTGGGCCAAGCCTAGGTCAAAACTTAACTAGTCCTCTGCAACTGACTTTGCTGCCAGAACTTCATCCTTCATGTACAACAAAAAAAAATCCCTTTACTGACAGTTTCATGGGACAACAACAGAACTCTTAGCTTCTCCTTTTTCGTGGTCATCTGGGACAACACCTGTGTCTTGTCTGTCCATTAATACTAGAAGTTGAATATTCACTTCTAGAATCATAGAATAGTTTGGGTTGGAAAGGACTTTAAAGATCATCTTATTCCAACCCCCTGCCATGGGCAGGGAAACCTTCCACTACACCAGGTTTCTCAAAGCCCCATCCAACCTGGCCTTGAACACTTCCAAGGGATAGGGCAAATATTGCCTTTGGCTTAGACCTGTTTCTAAAACCAGGTTGTCTTTTGCTGATTTTTTCTGCTTAATAAAGTAAGATACAGCAAGATACAGCTTTTACTGCAACTACAACACTCAGCATCTGTCACTGCAATTACAGTAATATGGATTAACGGGGGAAAAATGTAAGGGAAAGGGGCTTTGAAGCCTCCCAGTTCTCCTTTTGAAACCTTCCTATTATCCCACTTGTCTCGATAATAGGGTGCAAACCCTCACATCCCATGATGTTTCTCCACCTATCTTCTGAGATCAAAGACACATCTGCTTCTTGTGAAAAAAATGGGCATCATTGAGATGGTGGCGACCCACACCACGGCCTGGTGGGCTAATATTGGCTCCCATTTTCCTGTTATTCCCCTCCCTGGATCCATCTGTGGTCTTTTAACCTGGGATCAAGTTTCTGTGGTCAGGGATAGACCTGTTGTTCTGTGCTGTACTGGCACTAGCACAGACTGTGGTTCACAAGAGTCAGCGGTGCCATGAGCCTACAAGTTGTACCTGGAGCATCCCATCCTACTGCATCCCTGATGCAGCCTTGGGACAGGGTGTTCTTTCCACTTTCATGGCTGTCCTGGCATTAAAATCAGCTGTTATTTGTTTAAAATTTAAAAACCTGAGTTATTTGCTAGATGATAAAATACAGAACCCATAAAAGTCATCCATAGTAAATCTGGTGGGGGGTGATCTGTTCTTACAAGGCAGAGTAAAAGAATTTGAATGCAATGCCCTGGATAGCTGTTATTTAGCTGCCTCAAAACTAAATCCACAGAGCCACCAGATGGCCCCAGCTTCCTTAGGATCTTTAGAAAAGCAGGAAAGTGAGTGCTATTCCCCATTTAGCAGAAACTGGAACCCTGCAAAGACTGAACAAGGGTTTCTTGGAGCTAAGGAGTACAGAAGAGGGGTCTGAGAACAGAGCTCAGAGTTTGCAGGATAATGGAGGAACAAGCAGGGAAGGAGTGAGATGAAAGCAAAAGAATATTGTCTGTCCAGCAAAGGTGCAGCCAGAGGAAGGAAGTTTTGGGGTGTCTGGTCCAGAAGGGTCTGTGCAATGCCTGGAAGGTTCACGTAGGCCAACCTTTAATGAGAGGGGTGGTTAATGGGGAGAAGGGGACCTTGGGGCCCAGAGCTTTCCTGCCGCTGCTCAAGTGACCAAATGATAACTGATGAAGTTCAACCACATGCAAAGGACCAGCCTGAGGTTTATGTATCTCCAAGTCTCTGCTTAGAATCTTAAAAAAGGGCATGAGTGTGGTGTGCGTTGTGCCAGCCCTTCCATACCGGCATGATACTTGAGCCCCTCAGGTGGCAATTTAACATGCTGCATCCTGACCTAAAACTGCTGCCGTGGCTTCCTATGGCCCCTAAGTCTTGGGAGTCTTGTCCTTGCAGGCATGTCATGTATCCAGCAGTGGTGAACACTTTGTTTGGGAAAGGCATCTGCCCGACAAGTCAGAGCGAAATCAAGGAGTTTGAAGAACATTTTCAGAAGTACGATGAGGACTTTGAATACGCTTCTCAGATGCCTGAGTGCTTCCTGAGGTAACAACCTTGCTTGGGTAGGCAGGGTCCAGCTTGGACCTGGCAGGGAGCCCAGAGTGGGGCAAAGGGCAAAGGCCTGACCCTAAATGTGAGTCCCAAGCTCAGGGGGTCTCCGATGAGACTCTGATCCAATGTCTCTCTGATCTTTTCCGTACCTTAGCTGTTTTCCCAGCTGTTTTCCCAATCTCAGGTTATGTGGCTCAATTGTTGCAGAGTTGACCTTGGGTAGAGAGACCCAAATTCTGAGGGAGGGAAGTGCTTGGAGAGGCTGTCAGTGTTCCCAGGGCCATGATGTTGCCTTAAGCACCTCAAAATAGCCTTCAGAAAGAATTGAGGGTACTCTAAAAACATGGCCTTGATTTTCTTCAGGAGGATCATTCGTGAAAAGATTGGCCTAAGCAATTTGTCCAAAGCCATGATGAAAACCTGTGGTGAAGAGGTAGGAAAATGTAGGAGTCCTGCAGTCACAGGTCCTGGCTGCAAGATGAGGTCTGGCCAAGGTGAAGGTCTTTGACGTGCTGTTTTTCATGTCAGTCATCACTTCAGTCAGTCAGACTGACACTTGGCTATTCATCAACTTGACTGCTGCCCAGGGGCTTTTGGAAAACAAACAAGGAGTCCTTCTCATGGAAAAGGAAATGTTGGTTTGTGCTGCCTCAGTTAAGTGCTTCTTTTTTGTTGCTTTTCTTTACAGGAACTGGTCTAATTCCAAAAAATGGCTTCTAAAATTATTTGAGAAAGTAGTGTTGGATGCTGAAAGGACCAACCCTTCAGATACCACATCCAAGGTAAACATCCCAGGCTAGGAAATAAGAAGACTTTGTTGTATATTCTGACTGAACCGATGGAGGGCAGGAATTATTTCAGTACTGGAAGAAATAAATCAAATATGTCAACTTTTATAGCTATGCCTTCATTGTCCAGTATTGCTGTCATCTGCAGTAGTACAGATCCAGATCCATAACTTTGACTCCTACTCTTCCATTTAGTTTATTTCCAACAATTCTGAGGATTAACATCCTCCTCTGGGGAATTTTAAGCCAAGGGTTCAAAACTATGATCCATTGCCAGCCTCCAGTATCACACTGCAGTGAGCAATTGAAAGAGGTGAGAGAAAGACCCTTCAGTTGTTTCTCTGAGGGCACCATGCTGTGAAATCTCAAAACCTTGCATGTACTATTTTTAAACCCTGGTGTAGAGTGAGTAGATCGTCCAACAGCCAGACTAGTAGAAAATAGCAGATTACTGGATTGGAAGCCAAGTACCCTAAATATTGATTGTGTCAAAGCTGTGATAAGTTGTTCCCCTGGTTATTCTCCTTAGCTCTGGCAGGAATTCTGTCGATATGGCTGACAAACGTGACGGCAGACTGGCCTGGGAATTTTGATCTACCAAATAATTGTAGAACAGGTCATTAAACAAAACAAGTTTTATTTAGACTTTAAAAGCTTTACATACCGCATTTTCTTTCATAAAATAAACCAGATTAATGGAAAGAAAGAGAAGGGTTGAGAGGAGATGGTGGGACGCAAGAAGGTGCACAAAGTGGGAGGCACAAACTTGGTGTCTTAGATTGGGTGGGAATCTGGAAAAAAGATCAGTCATATTTTTTATTCAAGGTCAGCCTTTTTCCCTCTGAAAAGTAGACAGGAAGCCTTGCCTTGAACACATGGTTGCCTTGTATTTAAGGGAGTAGTATAAACAAAAGCTGATCCTAGAACATTACACAGTTGCTATAGTTTTGAAGAATATCCACCCATTGAAGTCACCACTTATGTCACCAACAAAGTGCCTGAAACCAGGGAGTTTACTGATATATCAGACCATCTCTTCATAACAAGCATGAACAGAGAGAACATTTTCTTCATTTGCATTCGTTCAACTGGTTCATTCCAATTTTCAGGTTTTTTAGAGGAGTAGAGCAGGAGTTAGAAGAGAGATTTCTTTTTTCTTTCTTCCATGTACAAGCAACAATGGGGAGTGAGGGTGCCCAATTCCCTAAAAACTTTAAGGAATTTGAGAGCAGTGCAAGTAGGGATTCACGTGGTGCACTGAGTGCTTCTTGCTCTCTGCCTCTGTGTGAGTCCCACTTTCTCTTAACAGCTGTCATCTCTACTTTGTGGATGCAAAAAACCCATAACTAACATTATTTCTCTTTGATAAACTAGTCCTTGAATTCTAGTAAGCCTCACCCTAAACATTTTAATATTTTGGAAATAGACATTATCTTTTATCTATCACAGACACTCCTGCAACATCTCTTGGACAACTTGCAAGGAAAACATTTAGCTCCCAATTATGGTCTCCTCATGCTCTGGGCTGCCCAAGCAAATGCTGTCCCCGTAAGTACATCAGCTACAGAAACATCTTCTCTCTATCCTGTTCAAAAGCCTGTATTTGGGAAGCAAAGACTTTGAAGCAGAGGTCACACACACACTGCATGGATTCCAAAGAAGGGATTATCACGCCCACATGCATCACTACAAATATACCCAGGCTGCAATGTCACAGAAGCAATGACAAGAAAAGCTCTTGTTGTATTTTTCCTAAATTATGTTGTCCCCTATCATAACATTTCAGGAACATAAGCCTCATAGCTATTAAGATCACAGTCTTAAGCTGTGAAGTGCATTAAACTCTGTTTTGAAGCACTGTGGCTGTTATAGTAAAGACTCTGTTTTTAGATATCCTGGTGTTACCAATTGTAAAGAATATCAAAAGCATAATATAGAGTAATTTCCTCCATGTGGAAATCCTTGAGTGAATTTGTCTCTTTCATTTTGGGGAATCTGCTGTAAAAATGCCAGAGGAAGAAAAGCAATAATTTGATTCTACTCCTGTTAAGTTTTGCCCACGTTAGAAAAGGATTTGCTGGATTAATGATACTGATATAAGTATGCTAACAAACCCAATATATCTAACACATCTTAGGCTGACCAAAGACATTTATAGGAATTTCTTAGATGAAAAATCCATAGCAGCAAAACCATCCTTTGTTTACCATGACTACTAAGCCCTTTCCAGCACAGTTATGTCCATTACAGATAGGATGTAGAAATACATGATAGTGAGTTATTTTTCTATGCACCCCTAATGGATATATCTATGTTTTTTGTAGATTGGATATTACTGAAATTTAGCCTAAGGGAAATTCATCCATTTCAGTGAGGTTTCTGTGGATTCCTGTGTTGGTATAAGTGGGAGGCATAGCCTGCTGTCTGTTATCAGGATAACTGACATTCCTTCCACAACACTTACTCCTGTAATATTCAGCTGTAAATAGACATACAGATATTTCACTGTTTCTCAGAATAGGCACAATCACTGTTCTGGGGAATGGAATGATGGAAAAAAAGGCCTTTCACCTTCCAAGGGCATTTTTTCACAAGCACTTTAAACCCTTTTATCTGAAACAATTCAGTTATCCCTCCTTAGCCCGTGGATTGAAGCCACAACATCCAAGTGCTGTACAAGAATACTAAGCTACCAGATTTGTTTTGCAGAAGGAAGACCTGCATCCACGTCAGGCTATTTGGGAAATAGCAGTAAGAGTTCTCATCCCTCACCAGCACAGATGGCCCATGACCAGATCTGTGTGCAGGCTGTGTCTCCCGCTAGCTCAGCAAGAGGAGAGAGACTCCTGGCACTGCTGCCAATCCTTCTGGTTTCATCCTACTTAAGAGGATTTTCTCCTTTCCTAAATTTCTTGATTTTCAACTTCATTGCATAATCAGTTGGCAAATTATTTCTAAAAGGGAAATACTACTCCCTGTTTTGCTGTTAATTAAAACTTTTCCTGCCCGTTTTAGTGTGACTCACTATGGCAATGTCCTGCAAATTATTTAAGCTCATTTCTGCTAATATTAGTAGGAATTTGATTTCCATTCATGAAGCTGAAACTAATCACGCACAATGATTTCGTAGTTCATTTTAACACCTAGTTATTTGAAAATAAAGAAAGGATTCTGTGCTTCAAAGCTCAAGGCCAAAGCTATATAATGTTCACTAAAGATAAGTACACAGCAGATGACTAGACATAATCTCCCAGGAGCTGAGCCCTTAGATATAGATTTACCCAGGAAGCACAGCTCCCTGTGCATCCCAACTACAACAGGCACATACAATAAAAAGTGGAATTTTTTTCACCTGCCTCTGTGATTTGCTACAAACATACTGTCGTTCTCTTCTGTATTCCTAAATTCAAGGGTTTTCATCTTTGTTTAGGTTGCATTTTGGACTCTTGCTTTCATACTGTCTCATCCTTCCATTTACAAGAAAGTCATGGAAGACCTGGCTTCTGTTTTTGGCAAAGCAGGTAATAAATCTTATTGTGTCCTGGAAGCTAGAAATGATTTATTCTGTGTTGGCCCAGCACACAGCACACTTGGTCAGTGGCTGGGAACAATGAGTGTTGCTGCTAAGAGTGCTACTGATAACATAGAGTCCAGCTCTCAGTTCTTTACTCAGCATATGCTCAAGAAGTATTTTTAGGCAAGAACACCTTTGATGTTATCAAAAGAAGGCAGGAAAAGAACTATATGTGTTTCCTCATTCCTATCATTTAAACTTAGATTTGTATTAACCAGTGTTGTGATTTTTCCATGTACCTATGATTGGGTCAGATGAGGTCTTTCAGTTCAGCTGCTTTTGATGGTGTGATGTTCACCAGTTCCAGCTATTCTGTGTGAAAAAGCAGGCCAGGAACTCTCCTCTTTTCTGTCATCAGAGGCCAATTTATCCAGCATGATTCACCCCCCCATGGCCAATTTTTTTCCCTCAAAAAGCATTTACCTACTGGGAGCAGTGATTTCCCATATGCAGTGTCCCGAACCAGGCTTGGAGTTTCATGGAAGGCTCTTTGTTGTTATGGGTCAAAACCAGATCAAGAAAAACGTCAATAATTAGGCAATAAAGAAAATTATGGAGCAGTGCTTAAGCCTTTCTCCTGTTTCATTTGTTTGAGTAAATACAGCCCAAGAGCTCAGCCATGGCTTCTTGTCTTGGTGCCTACAGTCCCTGAGACTTCCATGCAGTGTCCTACCAAAGCACTGAAAAAGTCCAGAGACTCTTACCTTCCAAAATGACCTTTCTTTGTTTTCTCTTGGCCAGCACCATATCTACTACAGCACCTTAGATTTATTACATTCTCTTCAATGGCTTTTCTTAAAACTTTGAAATATAAAGAAAAATTTTGGAATGTAAAATATGTCTTCAATTATTTTACCAACTAAGGCAAGGTGTGTCAGCCTCTATCAAAACAAGTATGAAATCTCATTTTTTACACTGAGTCTTCTTTCTTGTGCCACAACAGGTAAAGATAAACTGGAAGTGTCTGAAGAGGATCTGAAGAAGCTCCCTTTTATTAAATGGTGCACTTTGGAAGCCATACGGCTGAGGGCTCCAGGTGCAATCACCAAGAAAGTAATAAACCCAATTAGAATTAAGGTGAGATTTGGTTGTGGGGTTTTTTTCCCCAAAGGATGCTGTATGATTTGTCTGGAGAGGGTTCTCCCAATAGATCTGGATAAAATTAAAGTACCAGAGATATTCCCCAGTCTCACAGGTATATTCTTTTTAATGGAGTTATTAACCATCATTAGTTTATGAGTGGCTTTCCTTCTCTTGCTCACAGTCTTACCTTCAATTTTTAGTTGATTTTAGATTGAATTGAATTGAGATGGAGATACTGTGCTGATGGTATGTAAAATAATAATCACACACAACAAATGTAGTAGAAAGAATCACAATTTAGTAACTGATAAAACTCATTTGCTGTTTGTCCTCCTCACTGACATTCAGAAGGGAGGTGTCAGCATTTAGGAATCTGGCAAAGAAATGTTTGGGAAAAACAGAGTCTCTTAAGGAATCAGTGCTCCTGACACTTAAGAAATTACTAATGTTTACTGTCGTATAAAACCTTCTATGAATTTCTTTACATTGAACAAAATGTTTAACAAAAGATTTAGAAAAAACCCAAACAGCTCACAGGGTACATCAAGAAGCAGGAAAGACAGAAATAATGCTTCTTGTCTTTTGATACCTGAAAAAACCAAATTAGAACACAAATAGTCTTTTCATGGTCTCCACTGTTTAGGTTTTATGGAAGAAAACAGCAACAGCAAGAAGAAACTTCAAACAGATAATGTGGCCACATGGCTTTATCACCTCCACTTGTTCTCTCTTAGGACTTTCTGCTGATGGAAGAGATGTACTAAGGAGAGACTGTTTTGGGAGTTGACTTGTGATTTTCTCCCTTCCTTGAGCTTTTTCTTCTTTTCAGAATTTCACCATCCCTGCAGGTGACATGCTGATGTTGTCACCCTATTGGTTGCACCGGAATCCAAAATATTTTCCAGACCCAGAAATGTTCAAACCTGTAAGTTGTCACTTCTTGGTATGTGTATTTTGCTGTCTTTTCTCCTCTTCACTTATTTCACAACAAAAGCACACAGACAAATTTGCCCAAAGTTGAGTATTCCCCACTGACTGGAGGATGGCCTCGTACACAGAGAAGATGGGCCCACAGAGGAGGAGCCTGTAAGAATAAGCAAAACTGTAAATTAAGTGACATATTCCAGGTAATATGGTACTCCTTCATGTCACTGTGATCTTGACCTCATCACTCTTTGCAACTCCCTGACAGGAGGTTGTAGCCAGGTGGGGGTCGCTCTCTTCTCCCAAGTAACAGCTCATGGGATAGGAGGAAACAGTCTCAAGGCATGCCAGGGAAGTTTATATTGGATATTAGGAAAAATTTCTTCACTGAAAGGGTTGTCAGTCACTGGAACAGGCTGCTCGGGAAAGTAATGGAGTCACCATCCCTGGAGGGATTTAAAAGATGTGTAGATGTGACATCTGGGGACATGGTTTAGTGTGGCCTTGGCAATGCTGTGTTAATGGCTGGACTCAACGATGTCAAAGGTCTTTTGCAATCAAACTAAATCTATAATTCTATGATTCCAAGTACTCTCCTCTCCCTGTCAGATGATTTCTGGTAGGTATTAGCTCTGCTAATTTAGTAGTTCATCTAGTTTCTTGATTATTATTCCACTGCAGGTGGCTGTGTGGGCAGGCTTGTAACTGCTCTTTTTAGCACCATCTGATATAGAACAGTTTGTCTTTTTTATAGAAATACATCAAGGAATAATTTAAACAAAACTTCCTTTCTAGCAGCCTCTTCCCAATTTGAAATCTCTCATAACAATTCCTGCCTGTTTGAAATCTGAAGCTGAAACCCTGATGCAGCAGCTTATTTCTCTAGTAACTTTATTCCCAAAAAGCAAGCTAGCTTGTTTTTTAGAAACTCACCCTTTTTTTCCTGAGGAATAGATGAGTGCTCCTTGGCATTTGAATGACATTGTGATTCCAAATATGTGTCCCTTAGATTTTTTTCTTTCTTTTAATGAGTTTTGCTGCTAACAGGTTTCTTCTTCAGAGAGATCTAAACAGCTCTAGCTGGGGGAAAACAAACAAACAAACAAAAAAACCCAACAACCTAAACCAAATAAAGACAAGGTTGCATCTTCTCTGGGACAGTTTCATCAGAGTAGTTCACCAATTTGAGTAGTTTGTGGAGGCTGAGTAGTTCCACACCCTTGACAGGGTGTTACTTGGCAGAGTTGCACTGAGTTTGTGGAGGCTGGTTTGTCACTCAGCAGTCAAGAGATTTGCTTCTCTCTGTGTCACCCACCAAAACTTCAGCCTTGTCCCTTGTGTTATTCCCTTTCTCTCAAAACAACTCAGGATGGATGAGGATCCCTCTGGGTACAGACAGAGCTGTTTTTGTTCCAAATAGTTAATTTTCTCACACAGTGGCTTAGATCAGATACAGCTCATGGACCTTACATTTGTCTGAGCACAGCATCTTAGAAATGTTTTTTGTGCAAGATATACACGAGCCACTTGTGTGTCATGGCACAGTTTTGTGGCTGAGGCTTCCCCCCGTACTGGTTGAACATTTGCTTTGCATCTGTGTATATTTAAAAGGGCAAGGTTGCATTTTTTATAGGCATTCCAATAGCTCAAGATGCAGGATTTAGGAAATGGAGAGGTATAGGAAGAATGCTTTAGGGGTGAGTTTGAAAACCTCACCAGCATTTTGAGGAGCCTAAATATATTTCAGATGGGACCCTCATTTCTTTCCCTGAGTCGGTGCTGACTTTTGAATCCAGACTTCAGCCTGAACAGGTTGAATGCAAAAAAATGGCATTAGTGCAACTTTGTATTGAGGATTAGCTGTCCAAAGTCATTTTTAGCCTGGAGAAATAAAGTTAAGCTTTATTTATATAAGGCTGATTCGGAAAAAAAGTTTCTTCCCACAGGATCGTTGGAAAGAGGCAAATTTAGAGAAGAATGCTTTCTTGGACAGCTTTGTGGCATTTGGAGGAGGGAAGCATCAGTGTCCAGGAAGGTCAGTGAAACAGCTGGGGTTTATTTATTCCCAAATCCTGCAGAGAACAACTCTTGAACTGAGCTCCTCTTACACTTGGAGATAAAGTGTTTGCTTTGCTCTTTGTCAGTATCCTAATGTTCAGCATCATCTGGACCTTGTTTAAACTGATTTGAAAGTGGTTTAATTCCTGGAAAAGACGAGTTAAGTCACACTTTAAAAGCAGAATCTGAGACTAGTGTATCAAGGGATGTTGCCCTTCTACCCCCTGGAAGGAAAGTCAGCCCAGCTCTACCTCTGCTGAGGCATCTTTTCATCAAGGGGGAGTTGTCCCACTTTAAAACTTGCCAGTTTACAGACAGAGGTATTTAAGCTGCCATAAACCAATTCTGAACAAACCTAAAGAACATTTCTCTGATCTGAGAATCTCATTCCATCCTCTAAATGCCATTGACATCTTTGCTGATCTTGAAATATTTTAACTGGCCCCTCTGTGTTTGAATCTTGTCTTTGCATTAAGGCCCACACAATTGTATAATGGCTTAAATTGCAGATCCTGTCTCACTTCACTCCTCCAGCAATGCCAGCCTTGATGCTTCCTGCATTCCTTCTGCTGTTTTCTCTGCTGTCCCTCTTCCTGGAACAAGTCCCAGGGAGCCAGCTGCTCCTCGTTTCTGTGTTCAAACATCTCTATGCTCAATCCTCTGCCTCCAAAACCTGGTCTCCTCTAAGAAGCAAGTAACCAAGAATCCTTAAAACTAGTCATTTTATCTCGAGTCCCATGTGGAGCAAGGAGTCTGGAGGGAGTTGCAGAGGATCTGCATTCTGGAATCTGCTCCCTGTAGCAGGATGGACATGGGTGTCAGATAAACTTTGTGAAAGCATTAAAGTGAACAAAATGAATAAAACTGCATTCACTACGTAGGCTTGCCAGAGGAAAGTGCTCACTCACTGCTGTACCTCTGTGGCTTGTACCATATTCCTGAGCTAAATATGAGCACAATCTCATTCCCAGCAAGGGTGACAGCAAAATTCACAAGAGGCATCTGCAGGTACAGGGAAAGCTGCAAAACAATGTTTCGGAAAGCTGCTTGTTTGTATATCCTGACCTATTTGTTCAGGTTGTTCTCTGGACTCTGATAACATCTTTAAAATAAGTTTGTGGTTAGGAAGAAAATGATAACATTTCTACATAGACAACAGATGGAGAATATTTTTCTTGCTGACAGACAAAAAAACTCTTTAAAACCATTTGGCAGTTCACATGGTAACATACAACTTCAAGTTTTTCAGCAATAACTGTAAAAGAATAATGTGGTGGTATTGAAAAAAAGAAAATTAAATCAATGGTTGTATCTAGATTCCAGGGTGCAGATTTCCTTGATGTGACTGAATGAAAGAATGATATTTCAACTTTAAGATGCATTTTCCTTTAATCCACTATTGAGATTTATAAATTAAATGCATGAAACATTTAATATCTCCATTGCAAAAGTTTAGCATGGAATGAAAAGCCAATGAAACTGAAAGCTAGTAAATAACTTACTTATCAAATATCCTAGCAAACTGATGTGGAAAGAGCTCCCACAAAGCCATTTCTGTGCCATCTTTTTTGCCTGAAAGAAAAACATGATGCATGCTGGAATGCTGCAGTCTGGCCTTGCACTCCTGGACTGTCCTTCTGACCACCCTCAGACACCTATGTTGCCTATTATCCTTGTATCATAACATCTCTGTGTGCAGAGCAAAGCAACCACAGCAGCCTGTTGGGAAAAGCACTTTGGGATCTGGTGGTGGGAAGTGCTTTGGTCAGTGGCTGGTTATATCCACAGGACAGGCTGCAGAGGGTACAGAGCTCTCTGAGCTGAGCAGCCCACCTCCAGCTGGGCTGGTGTTTGAAGGAGTCTGTCCACACAGCATTTCAACTTTCAGGGAAATCCAGATGCATTTGGCTGTTTGGTTGCATCATGGTTCACTCCTGCCAGACCAGTGAGGGGGCTGAGGCAGGACCTCAGGCACCAGGGGTCCAGGGCCCCGCTGTGCAAATGGGGCTGTGATGGAAAGATCCCACCATTGTACAGTGCTGCAGGCATGGAGTTTGGGCTAGTACATCCCACCTGATCTGGGCTAATATCCATTGAAATATCCCTGCACTGCTTTCCCCAGAGCTCAAGGTCACCAAAAGCTCCCTGTCACGAGGTAGTTCCAGTGTGACATCACAGAGATAATTTGGGTCTGAAGCTGTGCTAAAACAAACAAGCATCCTCCCACTCCAGAGCCCAGGACAGGTCCATGAGCAGATCCTGATGGCTCTGCAGGAGTTAGCCTGGGTCTCCTGGGGCTTATTAGCTTCTCTTCACACCTGCCAGGCCAACTCCAGGCTGACGCCATGTGCAGTCACGTGGTCTCCTCCCCTGTGAATTCCCCAATAGATGTTTCATCCAGGTTTTCCAGCATCTCTCAGATAATGGAAAATAAACGGTAGAGGAGGAAGGTAGTATTACTATTTTAACTGGATATTTAAGACTTTTGTCTAAATTCTGCAAGTGAGTAATCCCATGACCAGGCATATGTGTACGCTGCTTAATGCAGAAAGCTTTTGTATTTATCAACCTTAAAAAACAATAGCCTGGAGGAGTTCACCTGCAGTTATCTGAAATCTTCTCCGGCCTGACTAAGAAGGACCTTTCTGAGAGTGTTACAGAAAAAAGAAATCATGCCCTTGGGTCTCCCACTGCATCCTAATGCTGATGTACTAAATAATAACTCCCCCTGTCACCGCTCTCTGATGTCATCAGGCTCCCAGCTGTATTATATAACTTTATATAGCACGATTAGTCATATGGCCTTTTCTGTGTTTGACTGCCTTCTCACTCCTAGGAAGTTATTTCAAGTCAGCAAGCGTTAGGAGAACATAAATGTTTATACAGTGGAAAAATCCATAATGATATGGGGATGGTTTAAAATGGGGTGTCAGAAGGATACTCTTGGTCTAATGTTTCACCAGAAAGAAGGGGGAGCCACTACATTTATGTTCTTTGCTGAGGAAGAAAGCTGAACAAAGCTACAGCAGATTTCCCTGTGGAAGATAAACTTTCAAGCAGAACTAAAGCATGGAGTGTAAAATGTGTCAAAGACACCCTGTTTGTTACCTGATGATAACGTGTGTGATAGTCAGGCTGGACGGCGAATGTTTTCCTCCCAAACATAATTCAAACATAATTTCCTCCAAACATAATTCAGCTCTATTTGGACATAATTCTCTCCTTGCAGGTGGTTTGCAATCATGGAAATCCAGTTGTTCGTTGTGCTGTTCCTGTACAAGTATGAACTTGTGGCGTTGGATGCAGTACCAAAGGAGGTAAGAGTTCCATGTGATCATATAACATTCCCCATCTTTATATCCTGCATTCACCAGGCTCAGCTGAACAGCCATGCTCAACTGTGGTTACGTATAATGAAAGGAAATTATGAGAGGAGTGTTATAAGACATGTAATGCATAGCTCAGTCTTTGTTTGAACTCAGAAAACCCAGAATAACTTCAGCAATTCCAGTTAGTGGAGCTTCACTGTCCATACAACAAGAGTCTTTTGTCTCATCATTGCCTAAACATCTCCAGAGATTCGATAATTGCTTTCTGCCCCTCACAAAAACAGTGAATAGGGAACTGGGTCATTAGTACTCTAAAAATATGGAATCAGATGCAGCACTCGCAGTGCTCTTCCACTCCATATTCAGTGGTAGAAGGTAAATCATTAGGGTAAGACTGAAGGAGTAACTGTGACACAGAGAGGTTTTACCATTAAGGTAAATTTGAATTTTATTTGAATTTTTATTATTTGAATATTTTGAAGATATTCAAAACTGTGAGAGTTTCTTAAGAGCTCCTGTGTCATCCTGGCAGAGTGACTGGAATAAAAACTAATCATGAAGGCCTTCCTCAATGGCTTTGGCAAAGCCAAGAAATACTCTTGGTATTTGGTTTTGCCTTTCTAAAACCAAAGCTCCAAGAATATGTTTATATCTTAATACTAAAGCAAGATAATAAATCCAATAACTGAACTAACTTAAATGTTCCTACTGATTTTCTTCTCTCTGCAGAGCCCTTTACACTTGGTGGGGACACAGCAACCCATGGCACCATTCCGGGTCCAGTATAAATGCTGGGAATAAAAACCGCCCAGCACTAATCTTCCTTTGCCATCCCCTCCTGGATGGATGAACCACTGAGCTGCTTCCCTATCCTACACCTTCAGATAGGTTCTCTGCCTGAAGAGTTCTTAATTTCAACTTTCAATGCTGCACATACTCAATATTCACATATTCAGTGCTGAATTGTGCTCTGCCATACCAGAATAGTCGTACCTGTGCTCTGCACCTGGTTGCCCACATCCTAGTGCTTAAAATCCAAGCTCTCCTGCTCCATTCATAATTTGGGAGGCAGTTATTCACAGACTGTGCAAATCTGATATGCTAAGCTTGCCAACCAAACATTCAGGGCAAAAAGCTGCGCTGTTTGGAATTCCTGTGTGGAAGCTGTGCTAGAACCAGCTAGAACGAGCAGGTTGCTTCAAACCAAGGCCAAAGTGGTGTCTCATGCTAAGAAATCAGATTGGTAACACTGTACATCTCCCTGGTGTTGGTGTGCACGAAATCCAGGACAGTCTGAGCAGAGACCACCAGATCAGATCCACAGCCTGACAAGGTATCATGACTTCTGTGCCGCTGCCTCTGTGGGTAGGTGAAGATCTGGCCTGCTCTGCCTGCAACAGGGGCCAACCTTTTGCAAATAAAATGCATTTATAATGGAAAAATTGCAAGCACTTGGGGTCTTGTTTCACTGGAGCCCCTAAAATTTCTGCTGAGCATTACTTGTTCCACAGGATTCAGAATTGGTCCTTGCATGACTACACAATGAAAGTTTGACCATGATGTTCAGCTCCCCATAAAAAGTGATTGCAAGAAAACCTGGCTGTCTACTATCTAGAACACTTTTGCTTTCCCTTTCACATGACTTATAGAACAAATTGCACAAATCTAAGAATATTCAATCCTATAAAGAATACCTAGTAAAAGTTGTTTGAAGGAGCTGTCAAGTAAGTTCAGATAACACTTTCGCTGCTGTCAGATTTCATATACAATAATAGCTGGCATGTATTTTTAGTCTTTTAAGTTAAGATTATTCATCATTTTAAAAGTATTTGCAAAAAAAAAATACCACACAAATAGACTTTCAACAACAGTAAAAACTATGGGAATAACAAGCATAGGAAAATAACACATTGTATAATTCATTACGTGGTTGGCTTACCTTCGTTATGGATAGAACAACTTCAATGATTTATATGGTTGGAAAATGATTCATCCAACTTCTAATTTAGCTTATTATAGTCAAGTCTGCAAGAGTTGCACTCTTAACTGCTGTTTCAGTGTCTCTTCCAAAACTGAAATCTATTCCCTTGTTTTTAATGCGTGGTGTTACCTAGAAGTGTATATTTTAATTTTAAAATTTGGCAATCACCACAATATCTGTAAGGCCAGGTTGGACAGGGTTTTGAGCACCCTGGTCTAGTGGAAGGTGTTCTTGCCCATGGCATGGGGGTTGAAATCAGATAATCTTTTTAAGGTCATTTCCAACCCAAACTATTCTGTGATTCTATGGTTTTATGTATCCTGCACTTTTGCAAAGTTATTTTTTTCCCCAAATGTGCATTGCTTTTTATGTTTCTATAGGATTGATTTTGGGGTTTGGGGTTTGGTGGGTTTTTTTGTATTTTGTTTTGTTGGGGGGTTTTTTGTTTGGGTGTTTTGGTTTGTTTGTTTGTTTTTGGTTTTTTGTGCATGGGTTTTTCCTGTTTGTGTTTTTTGATTGTGTTGTTTTGTTTGGTTTTGTCTGTGTGATTTGGGTTGTTTTGGGGTTTTGTTCCCCCAAGAGAGGTAAATCAAAAAAGCAAAATTCTGTAATGGTAAACTTGACTTTAAAAGTAAAAGGTCCCAAAAGGAAGGTCAACATCGAATTGATTAGAATGAATAAAAAGCAGTTGAAGACACATGTGAAGATTTACAAACACGTCACTGCACATGGGTTCCAGTCTGTTCTAAACACACATTTTCAGTGAGCTTTTCAGACTTGGTGAGATCTTGTGTCTGCTGAGACATACATTCTTCTTCCTTCCCCATCCCAGAAAAACAGCTTGTGGGGAATGCCTGGGAATGTGATAAACCCACATTTACCCCAAACACAGAGGAGCAGAGAAGCAGAAGGAGGTGAGGACCCTGAGCAATGCCCTGCCCAAAACTTCCCAGGGCTGGCCACGTCCTGGGATGACACCCAACAGCCACAATGGGAGCAGTTCCCACATTTTTGGGCTGACGGGGAACACTGCGTGTGGGTATGGGACATACTGTGGGGTGCAGGAGAGGAGCAGCTTGTGGTTGCACAAGATTCCTTATGGGATGTTTAGGGTAAGAACCCGAGGTGGGGAAAGGGAAGCATCCAGGTGGGTTGGGAAGGAACAAATGTGGAAAAATAGAGAAATAACGGGATAAAAGAAGTGGGTTGAATGTACACAGGCTGCTGAGTGCTTGTGCCAAGTGCCTTATCTGGGCAGGACACTCTGTCCTGTCTCCTTACACTCTGTTTGCAGCTCCTTTCCTGGGTGAGGGGCTCCCTCGAGTGTGCACATTGGGTGTGGGGGTGTGAGTGCAGCTTCCCAGAGAAGCTGTGGATGCCCCATCCCTGGAAGTGATCAAGGCCAGGTTGGATGGGGCTCTGAGCAATTCAGTCTAGTGGAAGGTGTCCCTGCCTATGGCAGGGGGTTGGAATGAGATGATCTTTGAGGCCCCTTCCAACCCAAACCATTCTGTGATTATTTTTCTATATATTTTGCACTCACAGACCTTCACCTTGATGTGCCAGAGCAGGGAGCAGGATGAGGCCGTTGTTGCTGCTTCTGTGAGTGCTGAGTGTTTCTGTCTGAGTTGGCCAGTGGGGCCATCAGTGCATACACAGGTTTTATACGGGATGTGCCTGCTGGGAATCCATGTGCAGCCTCACTGCAAGCTGGGCCCAGAGCTGCAGCAGCCTCACTTCTGTGAGGATACAGGGTTTAGCAACTCCCTAAGCAATTGAAAATCAGACATGAAAATATCTGTCCTAAAAGGCAGGGCTTATTTTTATTAGAAATATAGGCATTTGGCAGGAAAGAAATATCTGTTCGTGGCAGAGAAATACCAAACAAACAGGTAAAGAAAAGCAGGCTTGGTCTGGGATCCCATCAGTGACCTGTGGTAGATGACAGCTCCAGGCACTCACTGTACTTTCCTAGGTGGAAAAAACAAGGGAGGTGGATTAGTAAAGCAATGTGGTGGTCAAGTGATTGAGCTAAATGGGGTCTTCTGTCTGGAAATAATTCAGAAGCTTCTGGGGGAGGGAAAGACTTTCCCATGGGACAGGGTTAAACAGGAATTAAAAGGTCATTGTGATACCCTATGCAGGAGTGGATTAACAGTATCTAAATTATTCTTCTTCAAGTGCTCATCCAATCTGCTTTTAAATACAGCAGTGCCGAAATTCCCTAGGGGATCTGTCCTCTTACCCTCTCTACTGTTAAGAAGCTGTTCTACATATCAGTAGCAGGAGTCAGAAACAGGTTTTATCCATGCCACTATCAAAAGTGTATGAAGCAGGAGATTTTTAAGCCCACAGAGGGAAAAAAATTAGTGTATTTTGACTTATCTTTGTATTTCTACCTTCTGTATGAAGTATGGATGTTAAACGGAATGAAATGGGACATCCCTCAAAAAACATCTTAGAAAATGCAATTGTTTCTCCTCCAGATATGCCATAGACCAGATCTACCTGATAAATAATTCCAATATCTAAGCCAGTGAAACAGTGGTAGGAGTTGTCTTAAAGAGAAAGGAAATCTAGAGTTATGAGAAATGAGCAATAAAACTCTGTTAATTCAAATTTCCTTTATTAATTTTTGGATTTTATTGTTTATTAATGAAGAGTTTCAGAAAAAAACCAAAACAACAAACAAGGAGAAAAAAGAGGAAAACTATCACATTACAGCCAAACCTATGTTGACACTTTTGAAGAAAGTATAAATATTTTCCCTGAAATCATAAATTTCCCTTGAAAATATAAAACTCACAACAACATTTTGAGTTAAAATGGTTGACCTACTGCAAGTGAATCTTCTCCAGTCGGCGCAGTGAAAAGGTGACACGCCGCATCAGCAACCACCTCCCAGAATAATCACAACTTCTTTCATGTCTTCCCTCTAATGAGCCTCCCCAAAGGCCCCTCTCATCTGTACTGAGCAGTCAAGTATTTCAAGTGGTCTCTTTCTCTTTTCTGTGCCACTGATTGCCACAGAACCCAGAAGTTTAGGCTTAGCACGTATACCTCCTCAAAATAGATGTCTGGGGACTAAAACATAGGGCTGTGGCCACTGGGAGGTGAGCTAAAAATAATTACTTCCTGCCCAAAAGAAATTAATTCTAAGGCCCTCACTCTGTGCTGGGCTTAAGCAACGTGCCAAGCAAAACTCAACTTAAGCATGTGTTTTGCTTTAAACAAACACTTAAAATGGATTTGCGGAATAAGAATGGATTTGGATTTAAGCACAGGCTTAAGTGCTTTGCTGAGCCAGGGTCCAAATGCCTCAGTCCCTAACCTGTTGTTTACAGTTAGTCTTGGCATCTGTGCTGTAGTTTTTAAAGCTATATGGGGGTTAGTGGAAACACTGAGGTGGCTTTGCTCATTTTAGGTGAAACTGGCAAACGTTAAAGGATTTTAGGAAGCATTTATAGCACAAACCAGTGGGCTTTGTTGGCAGCAAGCATCTTTCCCAGTTATTTGGTACATTCTAAATGTGTGGCTCATCACATGGCAGAAAAATATTTCCTCTCAGCCAGTATGTGGTGGAAGGGGAATTAGACACAAGAAAGGCATTCAAAAGATAGCAAGCACTTAATTGTAACAACCAAGGAGAGTCTTTCATCATGTGGCCATTCTGAATGACATTGGACATGCAGCTGATTGTCACAGCATTATTTGTTTTCTTCACTTTGATCATAAAATTACCAGGAAAGGCTTAATGGAGTTATAAATATCTTGTTTCCATGAGAGTCCTGGGAGGATAATTATAGCACTGAAGTCTTTACAAAGATAGAGCATTTATAAAATGATATTATCTGAGGACTCCAATGCATAAGGCAGGGAATTCTGCCCTCTATTCCCAACTCTCCTATTGACTCACTGTGCTCTTTGGGTGAGTCACTTCATCCCTCAGTTTCCTCACCTATACATTGGGGTAATAACGACAATTACCCACTGCTGCAAAGCCTCTATGGCTTAAAAGTTGTAAGTATTGCTCCCACTCATCAGAGCACTCAAGCCTGGTCATGGATACCAATGGGTGTCTGGAAAGGTCTGGATAAGCTATGTGCTTCCCTGAGATGTTCTCCTTGTAAATTACATTACTTGTAGAGTTACAGTCAAAGTATTACGAGAAATATTTTAAAACTCTTAATTTGTACTTTTTAAGAGGACGATGAAACAGCTGTACCCCCCAGTCTTTAGAAATACTTTGTTTTTAATGCAAAGCTTGGAATTTAAAGACTATGGAAAAAGTTTCTTGTTGAGTAAAAATACAGCATCCTTTCATGAAACCAACCCCTACAGAGGAGCATAACCTAGAATGTCAAGTAGCAACACCTGTGAGTAGGAACTACTCCTATACTCTAACTTACCTAAGCTGCACCAGACTTTTACTGCTTTAGAAACTTCATACATCATCTTTCCAAGTGTGCAGCTTTGAAAAAGACAAGTGAGGAAGGAGTGATGGCAAGTGAGCAAACAATTGGGCCCAAGGCCTGGTGGGATACTATGCCTGAAAGGGAAAACATGGATTCTGGATATAAAAACAAGAACTTCAATGCTGGAGAGGAGACACTACATCCCCACTGAGAGCACTGTAACTGCCCTGGCTGTGATTCCAAACGGCTGCTGATAAATTTGAGAGAGATCAGAGCTGAATGAGAAAGTTGATGGAAATGTTGCTAAGCCTGCCCAGCTTTGGAGTCCATCCAGTGAGCTTGAGAAAGGGAATGCTCAGAAGTGACTTGAGCACAGCCTGAGGATACCCAAGTTCAATAATGGATGGGCCTTTGGAGCTTCCTGTGTGTTTTTGCAGCGAACTGAAGTGAAAATGAGCAAATTCCTACCTGAAATGAGGCAAAAGTGCAGATCAGGAAATTGAATTGCTTTACCAAGCACTGAAATTACATTACTAAGTTACTAGTCCTGACAACAAAATTGCCTTTGTTTTCCCTGAAACAGAAGCTTTTGATCTGGGGTGTGTGCATTCCTGGGGTAGAGAGAGGAGGGAAAGGCATTCTGATTACTTTTCAGGAATCTGCAAAACATAAATCAGGAAAGTCTGAAGACATAAATTCTCCGTACAGGCATTCTGCTTCCATAAAGCAACTTTTAGGTAGTCTACAAAGGCAGAAAACATCTCTTTTCTGAGGGTATAATACTCAGATCAAGTAATCACAGCTGGGCAGAGAAGCCTAAATCTAAGGAGGATCATGTTCTTTAAAAGCATAATTAGGGAATGGAAAGACTTGGCATTCCCTTTTTCCTGTGTCCTTGCTCAGAGACAATAACCAGTGATTTCTGTGAAGATCTGACCCAAATTAAGAGCCAAGTGAGGCTCTGTGGGTGTAGCCCCTCAGCACTGAAAGCCCTGACTCCTCTAGCTGTGGAGTCTTGCACTGGTAAAGAGCGATCCAAGTTGAAGATGGGGCTCTATCACACTTTCTTATGTCAAAGGTCTCAATTGTACACTCAGCTCTTTCAAACAAAACACAAATGTTTTACTGGGTTCATAAGTGTTGGTCTTTGTTACTGCTGACACAGATCCAGAGGCAATTTCAAGGCACTGGTCTTTTATCTGGCCTTTATTCTGAAAACCATCATTGCTCAGAAAAACCATCATGTGTGTCCTATTTGCTGGATACCAGAAGAAAATCAAGGGCTTTCCAGTACCATGACATGGCTCCCCAAGTGTGATTTCCAGGTTAAAATTAACAGACAAGCAGTGCAAGATACTTAGAGTTCTGCTCTTTTAGTAATTCATTACAGCTGAAGATACTGTCTTTGATGCTCTTCTGTCCAAATCTTGGTATTATCATTTACTATTTTAAGCTTGTTTATAGAACTGGAATAATACACAGATAAAAAAGGATGATTACAAGGGCATTTTCAGGCATTAAAGCTGAGGTTTGAAGTTCCTTTTCCTGAAAAAATAAACCAAAGAATGTTTTACTATCTGAAAACCTGGCAACTGGTCTTTGTTTTCTTTGCTTACCATTAACTGAAATAAGCTTCAGTTTGTTAAAAGTCAGTTTCATCACAATGATTTGTTTTTTCCTTAAAATAATAAAATGGCCCAAATCAGCAAAAGTCTGTCCTTTGGGTGTTAAGGAACATATTCAGCTGAATTTTTCTTACAGACTCTGGCCTTGCAGCCTGATTCAGATGTTTTGTGGACATGCATGGGTGTGTAGGAAACGAGTTCCCTACAGACCCACAAGCCAGGACAAATCCAAGTGATTTGTTGCAATCACTAAAACATCTGCCCTGAGCTGCCACACCTGCCAGAATGGATCTGCACCTGACAAGGTACATTTATCCCTCCACATGGAGACATGCCAGTGCTGGCATCTTTGTGCAGGGGTCAAAGGTGGAAGCTTGGCAAAAGTGGGAACCTGGGCTGTCCTGCCTTCTGGACTCTGAGCAGCTCAGAGCCTGGGATTGTGCTGTGCCACTGGATGTCTTGGTGGGCTGCCTGTCTGAACAGGACATCTCTAGCACAGGTTCCTTCTGCAAACAGATTTACATAATGGATTCATGGCACATCAGGTTTCTTCCCAAGGCAGCAGCCCAAGGGCACAATATAGACTAGAGTCCATGTTTCATCTTCCCTTCCCTCTCCCTCTCCCCCTTCTTTTCTCTCCCCTTCCCTCCCCTTCCCACCCCACTTCCATTTACTGTTCCTGTCCTTCCTGGGAACTTCACTAGTGCCCTTTTTCCACCCTTCCCAGCTCAGCTTACATTTTCCTTCAGGATTTTCAGATAACCAAGCTGCAATGTTAAGCCTGGCAGGTCAGTCCCTGGGTAGGCCACAATGCCTGGATGGACCTGGCTACTTCTTTAGGAGCCCTGTTACACTGCTGGGAGAGCAGGAGGAAGGGGTATAGTCTTCCCTCTGGCTGATGTGGATGAAGGACACTCTTCAGAGGTTGCTCTGCCGCAGTGACTCAGTGCTGTGGGAGCTGTGACTGCCCAAAAATATCTGTGTCACCAAGCCCGTTTCCATTTTGCCATCTCCAGCGTTCACCTTGTACAAGGGCTGGCACCATCCAGAGGCCAACTGTCAATCACTGATGTGATTTCTAGAAGATTGGGGCTGTGATATATATAAAAATAATAAAATAAGCATAAACCCAGATAAAGTGTGTAAGCAAAGCTCATCTTAATAGAAGTGTTGAAAAAGTTTTTACTTCTAGGCATAATTCAGGCTCAAAACCACAGTCTCAGTTGTTACTTATCTGCTCGAGCTGCTTATTTTCTATTAACTGAATGTGTATGTGGTGCCATGTGCCGACTAATAACTCATCATTCACAGCCCTCTGCTTCCCATGATACTCCCATTATGCCTTCAATAGTCACCTAAAAGTGTCAGAGTAATGAATGAAAATTTCTGCAACAAAGAAAAGCACAAAAAGCCTGAAGATTATGGATCACACTTGAAGAGATTGAAATACATAAATTGTTTTTTATGATCTCTCAATATAAATGAAGCTCCTTAAAATGACATTTCGGAAAGCCTTTCTCTGTCAATCTCTATAATTGTGGATAAAGATTAATAAAAGGCAAAGAAGTCTACTACAGTGGACTTCTCCATCAAACCTGTCTAGCACTGCTTCAGAACTAGGGCTCCGAAATTCTATTTCTCAACAATTAATAAACAATAATTACCACACTATTTGCTTTATAGGAGTAAATTGTGTCTTGCGGTGAATTACACACCGTGGTCTTCTAATTATCACATATAAAATTAGAATTTCTAGTAGCTTTGTTTTCTTAGTTGTTTACATTCTGAACCAAATTAATTAATATATTCATAAGCTCAGTCTGTATTTAGATACCTAAATAAGCATCTTGATTTTTCAGAGCACCTACAACTCTGAGAGTTACACAGTGCTTCTGAAAACCAGGCCATTTATTTAGGTGTCTATATTTAGGTACATGAGTTTGAAGCGTTTGGCTTGAGGTCACATAGCTATGGCTCATTGCATTTTTTTATTTCCATTTGGGTCACAATGGGCAAGTCACTTCTAATAATTCTCATCACGAATGTAAGAAATAGCAGGATAAGTGATAAGAATTACTTACTAAAAACTATCATGATGCTTAGCACTTCCTCAAATACATGAAGTTTCCTTCATGGTGAATTAAAGTCCGGAAAACAGAAATCAGTGCATCAGAAAAGTAAGACAGGATGTTTAGAGACTGAACTTATGCTGTGGTTAAACTGTGCTCATATCCTGGATTTTATTTGTCTGGCATCTTTGTCATTCCCTCTATAACATTATGATAACATTTCTACCTGAAAGGAGGTTGTAGGCAGGTGGGGGTTGGTCCCTTCTCCCAGGCAACTATCAGTAAGACAAGAGGGCACAGTCTCAAGCTCTGCCAGAGGAGGTTTAGGTTAGATATTAGGAAGAAATTCTTTACAGAGAGGGTAATCAGGCATTGAAATGGGCTGCCCAGGAGGTGGTGGATTCTCCATCCCTGGAGATATTCAAGAAGAGACTGGATGTGGCACTTAGTGCCATAGTCTAGTAACCACAGTGGTAGCGGATCAAGGGTTGGACTTGATGTTCTCAGAAGTCCTTTCCAACCCACCTGATTCTATGATTCTATGATCATTTGAAGAACTGGATGTTTTAACTTCCTGTATTTTTACTGGGTAAATCCTAGAGACCAAGTGCTTCTACTTGTTAACACACGGCAGCAAACCACAGTTTATTCTTGAGGAATTTGAGCTGATAGCATCAGTTGCACTCTTGAATCGTGGCTACCTCTCCAAGACTGCTTTTGAATTTGCACAGTAGCTTGTACAGGCCTTGGCCTGAGTGAACCAGCAGTTATGGAATAAACAGTCCAGGACTCTGCAGAGAGAAGATCACTGGGAAAAGGACATCAGGAGGAAAACACAAAATTTTAAAGAAACCAAAAATCTTCTCATCTCTCGGCAGCCTCACTCAAATGGGAGAATTTATACCTGGCCATAATATTTTGTATCTAAGAGGACTATACTTGTACTTTAAAGATGTTTGTTACAGAACAAAAAGTTTGTGTTCTTCTTTCTTGAAATGGAGACTGCTTTAAAAGTCAATGAAACCAGTTTTTCCCCTTGATCTATCATGCATCTAGGCTTAAAAAAACATCCCTTGGTTAAAAATATTCCTTAAACAGAAATGGGAACATGTCATTTTTGTTGCCTTCAAAACTCAGGGTTGGCTGTAAGACGATAAAGCTCTGTTTTGTGGGACTTCACATTAGACAGGGAATTTTGCAATGTCAAATCCAAAAGACCTTTTTTCAGGTAACTCTCACTCTCAGAAGTGGAGGGAAAATGTGAAGACTCTTTGTTCCTGTTCTCATTGCCTTAAAAGACACAAGCCTCCTGTCTGACCTCTGTCTGCCCCTGAAGATGCTCAGACACAACAGGGATATACCAGAAACAAAGTTCAGGGAGCAACAGAGACAAATGCAGGGGTTCTCCCACTGGTCACCAGAACAGTGCCACAGGTTCTTGTACAATCATAGCATGGTTTGGGTAGGAAGGGACCTTAAAAATCATCTTGTTCCAGCCCCACTGACACAGGGACACTTTCCACTAGAATATGTTGGTCAAGCCCCAACCAGCTTGGCCTTGAACACTTCCAGGGTTGCGGCATCCACAGCTTCTCTGGGCAACCTGTGCCAAGGCCTCACCACCCTCACAGTAAAGGATTTCTTCCTAATATCTAACCTAAACCTGCCCTGCTTCAGCTTAATTGTCCCTTGTCTGATCACTCCATGCCCTCATGAGAAGTCCCTCTCCAGTTCTCCTGTAGCCCTTCCAAGTTCTGGAAGCCCCCTTTAGGTACTTAATTATACTTACCTGACCCCAACATACTAGGCTTGGAGGGGCATCCCTGTGCACAGCTGAACCATGTGCTTCTCTGCATCTCCAAAGCCCCAAAGGAAACAGCTCTGCTCCACAATCAACCTTGCTTTGTGGAGTATCACGTGCAAGGGCACTACAGGCACCGACATTTTACACCAAGTGAAGGATATTCTCCTTTTCTGCAGCAATTTATCATTTGTGCAATTATTTTCTTGTACCCACAACTGTGCAAAATGTTCTCTAGATAAAAAAAAAAAAAACAAACCCAAAACACAACAGAGAAATGGTGTTTGCTTTGTACATTTTTGTGGGTTTTTTTTGTTTGGTTGGTTTTTTTCCTGTAATATGCTGTAGCTAAACTGCTTTGCAGTTGCTGTACACACACAGGATGGCACTGAAGAGGTGTCGAGGCAATGTTGTCTCACTGCACTGAGTGACTGGGTGATAAATTGGCAGATGAAATTCAGCAGTGATAAGTGCAAAGTAATGTACAGGGGAAAAAATAACCCCAGCCATACATACATAGGAACTTTTTCCAGCTACCACTTTTGCTGCAGGAGATCTGCAGGCTGAAGTAGAAAGCGCTCTGAAAACGTCACTGTGGGGCTAAGAGGGGATCAAAAAGGGGAACTGAAGTAGCTCCTCCCTGAGATGACAAGGAGACCACCAAAGTCATAGGACTCTGTCACTCAGATGCTCAGAGTTCTTCAAAGTCCCCTGGCCAGGCAGCTCTTGTGTACTCCAGATTCAGCAAAATTCAAGTCATTTTAGTAGACTCAAAGTTTTAAAGAAAGTAGTGTTTTCTTGTGAAATTAGAAAGGCTAGAGAGAATAGCAATAAAGTTTCCCACTGAAAACAGAGAAAACCACATTAGCTTGAAAGAGAGATAGCTGATGGGGAATCCAATTCAAGTCTGGAAAATAATCATAGAATCATAGAATTGTTTGGGTTGGAAGAGACCTTAAAGGTCATCCAGTTCCAACTCCCTGCCATGGATAGGGACACCTTCCACTATCCCAGGTTGCTCCAAGCCCCATCCAGGCTGACATTGAACACTTCCATGGATGGGACAACCACAGCTTCTCTGGGCAACCTGTGCCAGGGCCTCACGACCCTCACATTAAAGAATCACTTCCTAATATCTAATCTAAACCTGCCCTCCCTCAGGTTAAGGCCATCCCCCCTAATTTTATAATGATGGTGAAAATGTCAAAACAATAAATTTACAGCCTCTATAACAAAGCAACACTTATTCAGGAATAAGACTTGAAATTGGTTTTACACAGTGAAGAATTATGTTGTCACAGCACATTGTGGAAAGAAAAAACACAAATGGGGCTCAAACTCCTAGAGAACAGGAGCACTGGTAGTTACAAAGGGGAGTAGCTTGGACATAACCCTGAGTTCCAGAAATCCCTATCTCTCTAGTTGCTGAAAAATTACAAGGTAAATAGCAAAAGAATACAGGGTCTATTTTTACACTGATTTACTAAGCATGCAGTCTTAGCTGCTGGAGACAAAACACAGAGCTAGATGGATCCAACTGTGTTTTTTATATTCTAAAAGAGTAACAGAAACAGTCAAGGGTATGATAATGCTGACAGAGTCAACATTAATTTTACTTGCTTTATCCACTCTAATCTCCAGACTGAGCCATTTGCAAAAAAATCATAATCCATATCTGGCCAAAGAATGTGGGATTATCCCAGTGAGCAGAAACGTAAAAGATGAAGTATTCATTCACTTCTTGAGCATGTACAGATACAGATTTTGAGGCATTACTTCCTTGTTTCTTCTGAAAAGAAGAAACTTTGTCACCCAAGCTTCTGCAAAGGCCGCAGGACTGAAGCAGAGGGATTATATTTTGGTGATCATAAATCAGAGTAACATCATGGGGGGGGCGAAATCTTTTGGTTAGACTGCTTCAGTTGTGTTGAAATTCACCATGGCTGCTTCAGCACACTCGAGAGGCCACTTCTGCTTACAGATTAAATCTGGAGATAGGAAGCAGGTGCAGACTGAAGATAATGAGCAGCTCAGGATTTGGAGGAGATGGGCTAAGCCTGTGCTCTCAGATATCAGTAACAAACTCCCACTCAGTTCTGTGGGAGCAGGTCTGCAGCACTGCTTGCAGATCCTGCAAGTAGCAGCTGTTTCATCACCTCCTTTGGTATCCTTTCCAGAATTACAGCTTCCTCCGGGTTTTGGCACCCTACAACTACTTGGGTTGTGGGAAGATGCCCACAGCCTTTAGGAAGCACAGGGTGCGTGGCCTGAATAGCTCTGGGGCCCACGTGGCTAAAGGGTGACACTCCAAGAAGGACATTGTCTCAGTTGCTCTTACTCTCTTATTTTGGCAACACCATTTTTCCGTGTCTAAATAATATATTATTTTGTGACCTTTCCTAATAGAAATCTTTAATGCTTACAACAGGGGATATTAAAACCCTGCTATTGTTGCCATTCTCATAATTATCTAGTTTGAAGGACATTTGACTGCGAACAGTGCAATATAGGGTTTTTTTTCACCTTTATCTTAGCAATAATGTCTGGATGCATATAAATCCAAAGTGCTGACCTTGATGTTCCTCATTTTTCCTGAACATGGACTAGGTTGTTTTCATAGCTGTAGAGATTCCTATTTTACTGCAAGGAAAACATATGCTAGGGCAACTTAATCATAATGAAAATACTCTTCTCAATACAAGAATTAATAAAAATTGGGGGAAGCTGCTGTGCACAGTTAAGAGGATGGGGACATGAAGACACAAGAAAATGGTATAACATAAAATGCAGGACAGATAAAGCACAGTGGATGCTCTTCCTACTCAGAATATTAAAATAACACATCATGCTAAGGGAATACATGTAAATGGAGACAACGTAAGATATCCTGCCAGGTTTAATTCCTAAAACAAAAACCAACAAGCATATAGTTTGATTTAAAGCCTAATTAGTTTGTATTGTTACATCTTTGGTTCCATAGCTTGCTTTCTCTTCTGCACAGTGCCTAAAGCAGTGAGATCATGGTCAGGGATTGATATTTTAGGCATAAAAACAAACTAATAAAAATAAAAAGAAGTTATGTATTACTATTTAAAAATAAAAGTAGAAACAAAGCAGAAAACCTGAAAGGGGTCTAAACCAGACATGCATTGAGATAAATGTCAGTCCTTAGTTAAGGGACCAGGAAGAAACTCCTCTGTTGCAAGTAGAACAATCTCCAATGCATTGCTCTTTGCTATTTGCACAGACAAGGTGGGATATGCTATTGATTTCAATCATTACACCATTTTTTTTCTGCTATTATAGGAAAGTGCTGCTATAAATGGCACACATATTTTTATATATTTTTAACTAATGGAGAATTATTCCTTATATAGTTTTTTATTAGGTATTTAATAATTATATGGGAGTCTTCTAGTTCTCCTTTACATCCTATAGATTTTCAAAGCCATCTTTACAGAAACCTGTTTATGTTTCTGTATCACCTTATTGATTAAATCCCTCTGTATTACATTCCAAAGCAAAGAGACCACAAAAAATCAGCATTAGTCTCTGACACTGAGCAGCCTCAGATGTACAACTGGAAGAGAGAAAATAGCCCTTCCTTTAATAAAGCGTGCCTTGGGGGCATCTGAGGGCTTTCTCTTCTTTTTAAAATCATGAGCAGCATCAGCTTTTTTTCCACTGTAAGACTGACATTCCTTAAGAGTCCTACAAATGTACCTTCTGGCCTTGTCTGCAATGTGGAGATACACCTTAATCACCTGTTAGCCTGAGGAAGAGATGAGCAACAACTGAATCCATTCCAGATGGAGCTCACTGCAAAGGATAGTTTGTGTGTCAGTGGACAGAGATGGGAATGGTCTGGGGAGCTCCATCCCCCAGAGCAATCAGCCCTTCCTACAATATCATCCCAGGGGGCGTTTGAGGGTTTGTCGCTAAAACCATGGCAAGGTGCACTGGCACTGTGCCCCCCCCCACTTCTCCCTGTATCCCACCCCTCCTCACTCCCATTCCATCCCATCCCACCTGTCCCATCCCATCTCAACCCTTCTTGCTCCCATTCCATCCCACCTCTCTCCTATCTCCATGTTCATTCTACCCCACATCTCCTTACTCTGTGCCCTCTGACTTCGCCCCATCCCCATCCCACCCTACCTCACCCTCAGTGTGTGGGGGGCTGACACCCTGAAGGAGGGAAGCTTTGCCATGAGGACACAAATTGCTGCCTGGTTCCTACCAGGTTCTGCCCCTGTTCCCCTGTCCTGCACAGCCCTTGTCCCAGTTCACCTGTCCCTTGTCCCACTCCATGTCCCTGCATATCCCCTGTTCCCACTCACCTGTTCCTGCACAGCCACTGTTTCAGCTCACTTGTCTCCTTTCCCTGCTCACCTGTCCCCTGTCCTGCTCATTGTCCCTGCACAGCCCCTGTCCTGCCTCACTTGTTCCTTGCCTCAATCACCTGTCCCCGCACATCCCCTGTCCCCACTCACCTGTCCCCTGTCCCGGCTCACCTGTTCCCGCACATCTCATGTCCCTACACAGCCCCTATCCTGTCCCTTGTGCCGCTCACCTGTCCCCTGCAGCGCGGCCCTCGCCGCCCCCTCCTCTCTCCCGGACCCCTCGCGGCGCCGCTGGACATGAGGCACCGGGCCAGGGGCACGAAGGAGGCGGGGCCAAAGCGCTCCTCGCATTCCCATTGGCGGCTCCTCCTGTCCGTCTAGGCTGGGGGCGTTGCTGATTGGGCCGGCCCGTCCTCCCCCTTGTCCCGGGCGGGCGAGCGGCGCTGTCGGCGCGGCGGGTGCTGTGACTGTGACAGCGACAGTGACAGCGACAGCGCGGGGCGAGCGAGCCGCAGGTAAGGGCAGGGCCACCGCCGAGGGGCTTCCTCCTTCTCCAGCGGGGCCGCAGCGCTGCCCCACCGACCTGCGTTATGCAACCGCCCCGCGGCCGCGCTCACCTCGGGGCTCCCTCCACCTTCCCGCGGCTCTGGGCGCGATGCGCAGCGAGCCCGCGGCCGCCCCCGCCTCGGGCGGTGCGTGACCTGCTGGGATGCGGAGGAGCGCGGTGAGGAGGGAGTGGGAGCGGTGGGAAGGGGGTTTGCAGCGAAGCGGACCCGGACCAGGTACTCGGGAGCTTCGGGCTGGAGTGCGCTGGGAGCCCGAATCCCTGCGGGAGGCTCTGCACGGGCTGCGTTGAACTTGGCTGCGGCATCCAAGGGGGACTGGCTTTCGAGTGAAAGAGGGTTGATTTAAAATAGATATTAGGAGTAAATTCTTTACTGTGAGGGAGGCGAGGCACTGGCAGAAGTTGCCCAGAGAAGTGGTGGATGCCCCATCCCTGGAAGTCCTCACGACCAGGTTGGACGGAACTCTAAACAACCTGGTATAGTGGAAGGTGTCCCTGCCCATGGCAGAGGGGTTGGAAGTGGGTGATCTTTAAAGTCCCTTCCAACCCAAACCATTTCTGTGATTCAGTGATCCCACACCAATGTCATTTGATGCTTATATAACAGGTAGCTATCCAAAGTTACTGGTTTGTTTATTTTTTCCCCCCACCTCTCCTAGATTATTTTGCTTCTCTTCTACTGTGACCCTTTACTGCTTGAGTTTGGAGTTTAATGAGTTTTCTTAAAAGGAAAATATATGATACATTTGTGCAGCTGAAAGAAATCATACAAACGAGAATTGTAGTTTAAGCAGGGATTGTGCTTTACATCAGCTTCTGTCTTAGGCTTTCGAGTTTTATCCTTACAAATGGTTTGCTCTTTGTTTAGCTGGTTAGAATGTCTCCTTTGTACAAAAGGAAAACTCTTTTTCTGTGAAAATACATAATTACTGTAAAGAAACTGCTGCATTTATTCTTGCAGTAAAACTAAATTATATGCTTACATGTCATTCCTGAACAGATGGAAGTCTGAATACTGGGAGGATATAAAACAATGACAGAAACTGCAAACACATAACAGTAAGCAAGGACAGAAGAAGATTTTCTGTAGATGATCAACTCTGTTGACTAATAACTGGTGTCTTTAACAGCAGGAACTGTTCCATCCTCCTGAAACTTCTGAGAAGTTGTCAGCTAGATGATCTAGTTTCTGTCCTCTTCCAAATATTGTAGTGTGTATTCAGATTCAGTGGCTTGGTCTGTCATTGTTTGTGTTGAAAATGTTTGTCATTGCATCCGTGTCCTTAATGGCTTTTTCAGGTTATAAATTTACTCGTGTGTGCCAGCAGGAAATCCTTTTAAAGGAAACTTTAGAATTTTATTTCTAGTCATCATGGTGCCTTGAGTCTTTGCTAGGAGTTAAAGCTAGGAGTTAACGGCTCCTGTTGCAGGTAGTTCTGGCATAGATGGTTTTTCCTTTTTTTCCCCTTCTAACAGAGAAAGAGAAAGTAGGTTTTGGTAAGAATTGGGGTATGGCTATGAATTTCAGGTTACAAGCTGTTAAACGAGTGTTCCACTGACCCCTGTGTGAGGTGACAGCTCTGGCTGAAGGCCAGTGAAGCTCTAATACCCCTTATAAAACGGGCTTGCTTTAAATAGATTAGCAGAGAGGCCAAGTGAAGGTAATCAGGAAGCTTGTTCTGGTTTCTTTGTGTTTGGGGAGGGGTTTTTTTTTGTTCTTTGAATACCTGAATGTTGCCATGGTAACGGTGGTGCCCGATTGATCGGAGCTCAGCTTCTTGACCGTAAGAACAGCGCATGAAATCTTCCCACCTGTCACTGGTTGCTCCAAAGTATCACCTTCCAGTTGTGGAATGTGACTGGAGTCTTGTCTTAGTTGGGCTCACCAGCATCTCCTGGCTTGTTTTCTCCAGGGTTGGAGATGCAGATGCTCAGCAAACCAATACCAGCAGTCCCTTTGCTGGTCACAGGATACATCACTGGTGTAGAAGGCACAGCTGAACCTTTGGTGCAGTGTGCACATCTTGGGCTGCTTGAGCTGGCCAGTCCTGCTTTAGAGGAATAAAACTGAATAGTCCCTTTGGATGTTAAAAGCTTCCAAAAATAGTTACAAAGTCTCAGCTAAATTTAATACGGCTAGAATGTCAATGGAAAGGATTAGAACATTTGGGATTTGCACCAGTTAGCATTTAGAAAAAAAAAAAATTAAAATCCTCTTCCTCATATCTGCCACTTTTATAAGAGGAAAAGTGGAGATTGACACTGTTTTTGTGTGGTGTCAGCCAAATTGGAGCTAAAATGTCAGTGGACACTGTACCGGTGATTTCGATTCCTGGAAGGGGGATAATCATTGCCCAGGTGGGAGACCAGGGGTGAAGGCTGAGGAGGGAAGGGGAGGGGGTGACTTTAGTCCATATTGCTTTTGAGACTGCAAAGGTTCATTAATCCTGTCATGTGAGGTCCTGTTCTGCTCTTTCTAATTAAGTAAAAAGCCTCCATTTAAGTCCATGGGAGCTTTCCACAGTAAAGAATTAGCACCATTAAAAATAATACTCACCTTCAGTGCTCATTGTGCAGAGTGGAATGGAATTTTAGTAGGTTACTGTGTGACCTTGCCTGTTACACTCATTTCTCCTTATAAAGTCTTCAGTGTGGGTCCAGTTGACTTCAGCAGGAGTTGCATCCCTAGGCTGACACTACTGAAACTGGTGACTCTGCTGTTGTGAAGTCAGTGAATATTTTAAGTAAAACTTGATTGTTTCAGTAAAATCTTACCGGGTTTGATTTCGCTCTTCCCCCACTCCCCCTCATCTTTGAATTATGGTAAAACTTGCTTTTTGGGGGTAGTTGTTTTTTTTTTTCCCAGTAGGAGCCAAGATGGAATCCCTGCACTCTTCCTGGACACTTCTAGAAGAGCAACTGCAACTTCTCTTGCTTTGGGTTTTTTTCCCAACATTTTCTTAATTCCTGCAGATTACAGTTTCCAGGTTTGCACTCAGGACTCAATAATACTTGTAGTTTATAGTGATTATATTTAAAGCTTCTATTTGTAACGTTTGGTTTGCTTTATTCTATTTTTAGTCATGTTGTTTGTCATGGCAAGCAGTGTTTAATAAAAAAAAAATAAAGTTTCCTAGTGATTTCAAGAGATATGTGCCTGTTTCTTGATGTCCCTCAGGGACTCTTTTTAAAAACTCTTAAGACAGGAAAATGTTCACCAAGGAAACACCTTATTAGTTTTCATGAAAACAGTGGATAAATCTGTATGTGCTTGGTGGTATATAAGGCATTGGTCCATTCAGACAATTCATGTACTCATTTTGTTGAATGAAGACAATTTTTTTGCTGAAGACTTTGGCTCTGCAGGGGTTTAACATCACGGGAAGATGTACATTTATGTCCTTGCAGTTTTACACTACGTAAGTGTAATGTTTCAAATAGAAACTGCAGTGACCTATTGCTGTTTGCCAATGAATATAATTTTCTGCTGGTCTCTGCTAATTTTAATTAGAGGTGTGCTGGTGTCTAAAAATAGTGAGGTAACACCATGAACACAGAGCTGCCACTTAGAATCCCTACAGATCATTTGGACACAGTATCTATAGTGTTGAACTGACACGATCTGATCTGTTCCAGTGAGATGGGCATTTGCCTCACTTTTTGAGCTATCCCAAATAAGGAACCCTTGGATCATTTTGAAATAACTTGCATCAGTGTAAAGTGATGTGTAGGGTCTGGAGGGGAAGGGGCTGCTGTGGTTTTCTAGGGGTTAATAGTGCTTCACTCTTGGGGTTCTCTGTTCTGTGGGATGTATTTTCCGACTTGAGACTTCAGGGTCAAAACCTTGCACCAAATTCAGAAATAACACAGATAACATTTGGGTGAACTTTAAGTAAAGGGAATAAATGGATGTGGCAAGTGATCAGCATTAGCTGGAGGTTGCATGAACATGGACTCAGTCTTGATTTATGCCTCAGTATCTCAGACACCTTAAGGGATCCTGCTACAGAGTTTGCTGGTGTGGTTACAGTTTAGATCTCGGATAATTTAGCATCGATATTGGTGGTGGATGATGTCTTCTTGTTACTGGATTATTTTTTCATGATGTTGCCACTTCTTTTTGAAATTCTGTGTGACAGAATTCTGATATCTTAAGTGTTTGAAAAATTTCCTGATTTGGGAAGCGAGAAGCAAATGCACAATTCAATTTGAATGCACTGCATTTTAAAAGTAAAAGAAGTAAAGAAGTATGGTTTACTCTCATGTGGATGTATTTTTTTTTTTTAATAATATAAAAGCGACCCTTAGTGGGGGAGTTTAACTTATCTTTTCAGAAGCTGTGGAAAGAAGCTTTAATATAAACAGAAATGTGATTGTATTACAGTTACATAAAAGATTACTTTTAATTTGGCTTATTTTATATGGAAATCCAGTTCATGGATTATACATGATTTAGGATTCATTGTTTTAAGGGATTTTAAATGTAAATTATTTTGTTCTAAATTAGTAGAATAATTTGAAAGAAAATATTTTTTTGCCAGAGGACTGCCTGGAGTGGCTAAGTAACTTCAAAGAAGCCACAGAACACTACTCACAACAGAACACCTGAACCTTAAGGTGATTAGGAGACATAATAAAGGATACATAGTTATGATATATATATAAAATTGTGTGTGTGTGACATTATTAATGTGCAGCATTACTTATAATGTGGAAAAAGGTGAGATTTCTGGCTCATGACTGGCTGAGGATAACTTCTGATATGGTGGTTTATGAAGTTCATGCATAGTTGTGGAAATTCTGATTATAATTTCATGAATGCTTTAAGTAGGTTTGTTCTGAAAAGTGCAATCCTGGCCTTTGCTGTTGCCTGCCCATTGCCAAACTTGGCCTTGTGTTTTTCCTGGTTGCTAAATATTTACACAGCCATGAAGTGACTCAGATCAGTTACCTATTGAATACACCTACCTAGTGGAGTTAAACCCAAACTTCTTTTCCCTAGGCCTGGTCTTTTCTTTTAACTGAATCAATTTGTGGTTGTGCCATGAATCTGAGCAGGAGATGCTTTCTCCACTAGGAAAGGCAGCATTGAGCCTTTCACTGTGTAGGGAAGTGACTGGTGTTGGAAGTGAGCAGCCCAAGGTGTGTGATAGATGATGTTGCATCTTTTGGCAGAAGTGCTAGTTGGTCCAGTCAGAGTCTGAATTTACAACCCTAGGGCTTAAAGTATGCTAACAAATGTTGTTGATTCAGGTATGTTTGTCCCCTATGATTATCACTGAGCTCAGGCTCATAGGCAGTTTATTTCTCTTGGGGAACATGAATGTATTTTATTAGTGAGATTTCCCTCACAAGTGGTGCTGGGCTTAATATTGTGCAGTACAGGGCCCTTGCATAAACAAAGTAAAATTTCTGAAGCAATTGTTATTTCATACAGATGTTCTTAACTGTGCAGGTCCCATCATAGATTGGGCAGAGGATATAATAATCATTGTTATATAAGTTGACTTGCTAGTGGAGGGAACACTGATCAGAATTCTGTGTGTATCTGAAGTGTAGAAAAGGCATGTGCAAGTATACACACCTGCCTACAAGGTGAAAAAAAGATGGTTAAAAGATGTGTGACAGTGACTTTCTTAAAAAGACTTGGCCAATACCAAAGCCCCACTGGGCAAATCTGTCTCAATAACTGGCTGAAAAAGAAACAAGCTTTTCCTGTTCAAGAGCTCTAGCAGAGCAAAACTTCTGACATAACATGATATGAGTATTTACTAACTTCTAATCTTGGCTGCTGTAGTGCATGCTCGTTTTGTTACTGCTTAAAAACCTGAGCTTCATGGTTGTAAGTTAAAATCCTGTTCTGTTTGTCATAGTGGTTTTGCTGAATTCCAAATTTGAAAGCTTTTCTAACTAGTACCTTCCAGGAGAGGAAAAATATGGCTCTTCCAGGAGAGAAAAATAAACAACTCTTTAGTGAGGAAACCTATAGACTTTTCTGATGTCTGCCAATAGACTGAGATTCGATGTCTGCCAATAGACTGAGATTCTTTACTTCTCTGCACATCCTAATAGCTTTGTTGTGCATTGGAAAACTTGTTAGCTGCCAGGAAGTTAGCTTTAACATTCATAATCCAAATTCCTACAAATTTTGAGTATCAGCCTGTGTGACTATCAAATAGTCAGTATCTTCCCTGACTGCAAGTCATTTGCCTGTTGTGAGTGAAATACTTCATACAGACTGACAGAAACTTGCTCTGCTGTGTAAATTATGTTTTGTAACACACTGGGCTTGAGGTTTATTTTCATAAACCTAATGACACAGGCTAGACGTGATGACAAACACACTTAAGAGATGATTGTTCTTGGAGGAGATGATCTGTTATTGCTTTTTGGTAGAGATAGTATTACATTCTGAAGTGAAATTTCTGGCTGCTGCGAGGATTTCTTTATAGTACTTGCCTGGATATGATTACCCTGAAATGTACTGTAGTACTAGGCTTAAGCGAGTTGGTTCAAATACCAGAGGCAATGTTGTGTCATACTGAGCCATCTCCTCTGTCATTTGTTTGGGCTTGGTTTTTTTCAGTTAGAATTAAGTTCCTAGACTGAGATTAGTTGGACATAGTTGTGCTAATATCGGACTGAGCTGGTGAAAAAAATAAGAGCTTGTGTTTGATAGCTGAAAAACCTGTCCTCAGGTTAACACAGTAAAAAGAGCTGACAGTCCTGAGGCTTTTTCATACTACACCTGCTTCCTCACAGCACTGCATCCTTGTTTGGTTTAACCCCCTCCTTCATAATTTATATGCATAGAGTCCAGAACTAGAAAACTATTCTGGTTTTAGCTGTGTAACATACTTTACTATGAGGAGAAGGAGGACAGCTAAGATCCTGTGACCTACCAGCTCTCTGCACATCACTGTGTGCACTGTGAGTGGTGTTTGCTGTCCAGCGTTGACGTCTGGATGAGTCCTGAATTACCCTGGTGTGACCTTGTGGCTTGGGCTGGATGACCTCTACATCCCCCTTCCAGCCTTAGTGATTCTGACTAATACTGGCTAATAAATCTGTCTCTCACGTGATTTGGGAGTGTGGTAAGTGTGGACCCAGCTCCAAACTGATACTTTAAAGCATGACTTCAACTTGGTTTCTTGAGAACTTCTGTCATTAGCCCCGAGACTTCAGCAGTAACAATTACTGATATTTCCATAACCTTATGTTATGGAACGATGTGCTCTGTCATCAACCAAATATAATTTCAGAGCAGCAGCAGAGCAGGGGTTATATGAAAGACACACAGGCACAGCAAATTAGCACCATAATTTAGCTTTACTTTGCTGAGATTAAGTGTAATAAGCCCATAGGGTTTAATTTTGGACACTAGTTCTATATAGTGTGTTTGAGTTAATATTTACAGCTATTTATAGAGAATAGCAAGTATGCAAGAGAGCAAGGGCAAATCTGAAACAGATGAGCACTCTGCCTTTATGTAACTCTCTAACTCCTTGTGTTATTAGGAAAAAAAGGCAGCTAATTATTGCATATTGTTATTGAAAGAAAAAATATAAGGGAATTAATTATTATCCAGTAAGATTCTAGTCAGTTTAATGGAGCTCTATAGTGGAATGTAATGTCAAATACACTGGTACTAAGGACTGCTAAATACCTGATTTTATACTAATTAACACACTGATAATGAATTGGACCTTGACTTAGTCCCCTTGGCTGGTATGTTACTTCTGTGTGTCTTAAAATTACCTTTCTATTCTGATGCATTTGGGGAAAAGGTTCCAAAAAGTCAGCAAGACTTCCTTAAAAGTGCAAAGAATCATCTTAAGTCTGTGCTTCCCTTAACTTTAGTTGCTTCCTAATCTGATTAAGATGGGCATGGGCTAATGAGCATGGAAAAACAAGGTATGTTCTGTACTGAAATTATAGAAAAAATTGGCTTTATTTTTTTTTATAGAGACGTGTCTTAGTTATATTGCTTTTCAATGATTATGTTTTCATGTTGCTTTCCAACAGGGTCTTTTCTTTTTTTTTCCTGTGAGTTGATGCCTGGTATAATTTTCAAAGTTATTTTCATTTTCTTCTTACTCAGTGCATTACACTTCCAAAGCTGGCTGCAAGCTCAAAAGCACCAGCCTGCCTTACCAGTAACAAACATGTCACTCTTAAACCCAAATACGATGTGGTATTTTCTTTGAAAGTAAAGTCTCGCCTCTGGTTGTGTCCAGCAGCTTGTGCTGATGTGTTCAGGTCTTTCCTGTGCTAAAAATTGAAGCTAAAGCCAAGCCCCTTGCTGAGACTGGTTGCCTTAAAATATCATGAAATCTACTTTCGACAAACTAAGCCCCCCAAACTAAGAATCTCTGGGTTAACTTGAGGATGTGGAATGTTTAAAAACGTAGTGTTAACTGTGTGTCACTTTTCCATGCTGCCAGGGATGAGGGGAGACTCCTACTTCTTTGGAATGCGGGGCCTGGGTCACTATGGCTGCATCCCGGAGGATGGAGGACAGTTCTTACTCTACTCTATAAATGGAGACAACAGCTTGAAGAGATGTTTTGCAGAGGAAGATTTTCATGAAATAATTGATTTCAACGATCTCCCAAATTCTCTCTTTGCCTGCAACGTTCACCAGTCCGTGTTTGAAGATGAGGACAGTAAGGTATTGTGCCAGTTTCCATGTTTTCTGTGCAAGAGAAACCTATGCTTTATATTTGTTTATTGCAGTCAGTGAAACAGTTTAATGGGTCTTGTGCGAAGAAACTTGAACACAAATATGACTTCTTTCTAAGGTGACAATGCCACTCTGCCAAGATATTTATTTCAAGAGCTTAAAAGCTTTTTTTTGTCAGTTGAGGTCAACAAAAATGTTTTTCTTTTGTTCAGATTTGCAGAATATTGAAATGCAGGTTCATGTCTTCGTGGCAACTGCAGCTGCAGTGTTGGTGGTGATGGTGGAGTTAAACGTGTGATGGTTGCTCCCCTTTGCTGATGATGTACCACTGTGAAGGGAGGCTGCCTTTCTGTATTTATCATAGAATCAGAAAATTGTTTGGGTTGGAAAAGACCTCTAAGATCACTGAGTCCAACCATTCCCCCAGCACTGCCAAGTCCACCACTAAACCGTGTCCCCAAATGCCACATCCACACATCTTTTAAATACCCTCAGGGATGGTGACTCAACCTCTTCCCTGGACAGCCTGTTCCAATGCCTGGTGACCCTTTCAGTGAAGAAATCTTTCCTAATATCCAATCTAAACCTCCCCTGGCATGCCTTGAGACTGTTTCCACATGTCCTATCAATTGCTAATTTGGAAAAGAGACCAGCACTCACCTCATTACAACCTCCTCTCATATAGTTGTAGAGAGGCAGATAAGGTCTGAAGTATTTTAAGTTATCTGTAATACTGTGTTCTCACTATCATTCATTTTAGATTTTCCAGATAAGAAAGACAAGAGAAACTTTATGAAAATATTTTTAACTTCGCAATTCATCTCAAACAGAATGTTGAGAACAACGTGGTCTTAAAATAATAATTAAAAAAAACCCAACTTGTGTAGGAAGCATTCAATTCCTGTTTCTTAGTCTAGTGTTCTTCCTGACTGAGACTTCAGGAATATAAAACTAATAGCCTGGGGCTTTGTTGTCCGATGAAATGAGTCTGGGCTAATTGTTATGGGCACATCTGAGGCTACATGAGTATCCTGTTATGAATTTTCAATTCAGAAGCAAGCTGGCAGCGGTACAGTGGGTTTTGGCTGGAACTGTCTGACATATCCAGATAAAACTACAAATTCACTGGGATCAGAGCTTGCCAGGATGGACAAGCTCTTTAGTGGTGAAATTGCCGGATGAAAGAGAAATAAAACAAAACTTCTGAGGATACAGGCTTCCTTTTAAAGGTACCAAAAGTTGTGTCTGTTGAGGCTGCACAAGTGGAATTGTTTGGATTTAATTTTTTTACGCATCTTTGTCTTCCATAATGATGTCTTGTGTATGACTGAGTAATATAGATTAAGAGAATATAAAGGTCCATACCACAGCACTGAACAAAATATTCATATTTTTATATGTAAAAATCCTACCCTTGTATGTAAGACTTTTTGCTAATAAGCATTTTGAATTTATGTTCTGCCATTTTGAAGAATTTCCTAACCATCTGGTAATGAGTTGAAGGGGTCTGAAAGCCCAGTTTTAAAGGAGGAAGACAGAAGCCTGCCTAGAACTAGAGAATCTCTTCATCCAGCAGAGGTTCTATCCCCACTTGCTCCTGAGCTTTCCCTTTTGAGAGCTGCGTTCTGATATTTAGCTGATGGCTTCGTTAGGAAATGGAATGGGTGATTATGTAAGTATGTGGGAATAGCAATCCCCAAAGACTTGCAGAACTTAAGGATGTGTCTTAAGAATAGCAGCTGGGTTGTGGAGGTGGATATTCTGAGCCACATGCAGGTCTGTAAACTGTCTGTCGATGCCATGGATTGAACAGCTCTGTTTGCAGGTAAGTAGTTACTCCTGTAAGTCTGTATTTATGGAGATGGGATTACCTTCAGATTTCTCATTAAATCGAACAACCTGGGGAGTTGATTATGGTTTTATTATTCCTGTAGAACATGTACTTGTGTTCCCAGTTGATTAATACCCATAATCCTTTCTATTAATAACTGTTGCTGCAAGATAAGAGCGCATATGAATTCAATACAAAATATTGTCAAGTTACTAAGCTAAACTTTAAAATCTCACACCATCACAATAAATGCTGCTGACAATCGTATCTTCAATTATATATTGATCCAAATTATATGAAAAGGTACACTAAACTTTTCAAAATAATATAATACAGTAATGGTTACATCTACAGTCGTTTTATTGTGTTATTCATTCTACAGAAAGTAAAGTTTTTTGGGAGGTATCTTTGGCTTTTACCCCTGGCCTGCACTTTTCAGAAGAAAGCGAAAGTATAATTGGTTTGGAAGCTACAACTTAACTATTAAATAAAGCTGAAGAAACCCATCATTAAAAATCGTTAATTTGGTGTGTGAACTTCTCACATAAATAATATTCAAATACATAAAGTTCTGAGTGGCTTTAACATGCAACATTATTAATGTGGAGAATTTATGCTCAGTTTTTAATTACATTACCTGAAGTGTTTAAGAAGCTGAACCGTCAAGTTCAAACTTCTAACACAAATATCTAAGCAATATACTCAATAACTATAGGTTTTAAAAGCAAAAGGCTTAAATATCTCTTGCTTTGCTTTGAAGGTGTGTAACTCCTTTGTATCAGATATAGGGTAAATTCCAGTTTGTGCTGGAGTTCGGACTTGCAGCAACCCAGAGGGAACACTTGGCTGCCTGTACACCTGTGCTGTGGATAAGCAGATTTACTTTGCCTGTTCTTCCTGAGTCCTGTGTCAGAAATAGCCTTTCACCAGTGTTGTGAGTCTGCAATCCCTTTTACAAGGGATTCTGTGCTGCCTGTCAAAAGTGATGATGGCACCTGTAGGGAGCCTGAGTTTGGACCACCGTCTTCTGAAGATGAGGAATTCTTGCAGCTGAAGTGCAGGCAAAGACACTGGGTCAGGCCAGGTTTGTTTTTAATCCTGGCTGGCACCCTGAGGTCTCACCAGAGTGGGTCTGAAGAGTTGTGGGCCCTGGGATGTGGAGTTGAGGGTTGCCATCAGGCTCCAAGGGAGCTGCTCAGCTCTCACTGCCCTTAAACACTGAAGAAAGGGGGAATATGTATTAATACTACCCACATGTATCTGATTGTGTTACAGTAACAACATATGGTCAAGAAATATTTCCCTACCTTCCAGGCCTGTGTTCTTGGAAAGAAATTTGTGCTGAGATAGGAGAATGCCCCAGATAACTGGGTCGATAATGTGGGCATTTAAGGATTTGTGCAGGATGGCTTAGCACCTTCACTGCAATAACAGCTTTCTACTACTTAGGGGAGGTGCCTTTGCTTATCTCCACTCCCATTATGGACAGCCTGCTCCTTTCTACAGAAAGTGAAATTGTATCTTTACAGTGTGTTAGAAAATATGGGGATTTTTAGTTTTTAAAAACCAGCAAAGGTGTGGAGAAGATTATCTGACAGGATAATCTGTTGCAAATCTGGGATCACATTCGGCTGCGTCCCCGTCACTGCCCTGTGTTCTGATCATTTGTTTTGGCATAAATCTGTTAATGGTAGGGGCAGATTACTTTGGGTTTTGGAGTATACAGCACTGACTTGGTTGGGTCATGGAAGTCTTATTGTAAAGAAGCTAAAAATAAAATTACTTCTAAACCTCGGGATTTGTCGCATCTTTTGGAAAAACTGATGGCACTGCTTACGTGGGCAAGATAGGGCAAAATCGAGACTTATTTTTGGCTTATAGTGTGACTGAATGGGAGGTGCTGCTCCTTTGAGCTTTCCTGATAAAGCAGTTGTGTTGGTGAGCCAAAGGGCATGATTCTTAATAACTCCTAAGGGTGTGTTTTAGCAGTTAATTGCTACCCATAGCCCTTAAACTTTCTGCATAGTAACCCTTTTGTTGTACTTTTGTTGTACTTTTGTTGTGCATACATCACTGTTTTGTAAAACCATCCTTTCTGTTCTGCGACTCGAGCTTCCTTCGGGCTGAGAGTGGTAAACACACTGTCAAAGTGAAACATCTTTGTCTCTTAAGATAGTTTCTTCAGATGCTGTAGTGCCTCGGGAGGTGCTTAAGCAAAGCTGTCATTATTAGAATATTGCTTATGTGAGGGAAGGATGTGTTTCCTCAAGCTGTTTACAGGCTGTATGCTCCCTTTTTATCCCATTCTTTTGGCTCTAATTGGAAGGAGCACCGGTTAAACTTGATAGTTTTATTTCACATAAAGAATGATTCATCAGTTTCTGAGCATTTTAGTTATGGTGGAGCTGCCTAGGCAATGATAGCCAAAGTCCATTAAGTGCCTTTTCTTGCCAATGTAATTTAAACCAATAGGAGATATTATTACTATTATTTCTGCATGAAAAATATACAGTCATCAAAGGCGTGTCCAGTTCTCTATTTTTCAGTCCAAGGAAGACATGGACTTACTGGGGAGAGGCCACTGAGATGAAGGGACTGGACCTGTCTGTTGTGAAGAAAGCCCAAGAAAGCTATGCCTGTTCAGCCTGTTCAGGAGAAGGGAAGGCTCAGATGGACCTTACCAGAGTGTAAGACAACCTGGAGACAGGGTGCAAAGAAGGCTGATTCAGGCTCTTTTCAGTGATGTCAAGTGCCAGGACCAGAGGCCGTGGGCATCAGCTAAAAGACAGGAGATTCTGTTCCCGCTGAATATCAGGAAACACTTTTTTGCCATGACAGTCTCTGAGCACTGGCACAGGGTGCCCAGGGAGGTGGTGCAGTCTCTCTCTCTCTATGGAGGTATTCCAAAGCTGTCTGTACATGGTCCTAAGGCATCTGGACTCTAAATCTCCCTGCTTGAGCCAGAGGGATGTATTGGGCAAGATGATCTCCAGAGGTCCTTTCCAACCTCCACCAGGTTGTCATTGAACATTTGTTGAATGTCATTGAACATTTGTTGAAGTGTATCCTAATTCTTCTGACAAAGAGAGTCAGTGTGTGAAGGCAAGACTGGGAATGGAGGTCATTAAAAATGCATTTCCTGAACTGTGAGCTTAATGGAGGCAGGGTGGGGAAGGAAGGAGAAAAGTCAAACAAGTCAATGGAAAAGATAATCCTACTGTAATAGAAGGACTTTACTATGAAAACAGTTACTATTTTCATGAGGGATTCTTTCACATTACAACTTTATTTACATATATTGGATGACTGGTTGTTCTTACTGCAGAAACCTCTGTTAGACTTCCTTTAACTTTTTTTTTAAAAGATGTATTATTTAACTTGGACCTTGAAAAATATTTAAGGCTACCTCAGGTGAGTGCTGGAGTCCAAGGGTGATACTTTAAGAGAGCTTTGTAGCTTTATGTGGAAAGGCTTTTTTCCTTTATACTTGCATTCAGCTTTTTCAACAAAGCACATCTTCATGCAGCTATTTTTATTTTTAAGGTGCAGTAAAAGGCACTGGACTGCTCAGTGGTCTGCTGTGTTGTCTTTAACTTTTATATGCTAATCCTGCAACTGAAACTTTCTGCTGATGCTTTGACTCTGAAGCAGATAATTGAAAAGTGTCTGTTCAGTGCTCCTTTTAAACAAAGTGGAGCCGGTGTGTCTGCTGCCATGTGTGAAATGTTTCTTTGGTTCCCTTTTCCTACAGGCTAATTCAAGAAGATGCTCTGGGAGGCTGTAGGCAGGCTTTGTGTCTGCAGGGGAAGATCTGTTCCTTTTGACTTCATTTTTCAACATCTAGATTGTGAAGTCAGAATCTCTCTGGTCATATTACATCACTGAAGCCTCCAGGTGTTGAGTCATCTTTATATTTAGAGGGTGGCACACTTCTTTTTGGTCTAATATTAGTGTTCAAGCCTGGACTCAGAGGAAGGTCATCCTAGCAAAGATGAAGTCACGCTCCAAGGCTGGAAAGGAATGCATGCTTCATTCTGCCTTCCTGGTACACTTCTTGTTGCTTTGTTTTACTTTCAGTTTTTCTACCTTTTAAGGTTGTTGCTGGTTGATATGCTAACATTATCAGATACTGCCACTTGAAGCAGACTGTGCCTCATGCTGTGGAATCTCTACCTGCTTTGCTTTGTCCTGCTTTATAAATGGGATGAAGGTTATTCCCTGGCATTGTGGAAAAATGGAGATGTTTATTTACTATACTCTGTCTATGCATCTAATAAAATGAAAATACAGAGAGCTTGCAAAGAAAAGCTGCAGGAGCAGTGTCCTTCATGAATTATATCTGCCCTCTGGGAATCCTGTTTTGCACTCTTCCCTTGGTGGTGGTTTGCAGACAGCTAAGCACTGCTTTTTTTTGTATGATCATGGAAGCACTAAAATAAAGCTATAGGAGGCTGATCTTGCTCTAACAAGTTTGCAGTATAAAGTTCTTTTTCCGTTGCACTATTTTTTTTTCTGTAGCAAATTTCAAATACTTTTTCTACAAATCATCTCCATGCAATACAGTATTTTGTTGGAAAGCACCTGTGACCTTCAATGCTCAGCATTTGATATTCCATCTGATTGCTGGAGTGACAATCCCGACTTTTTCAGCCTCATTATATGTTCTCTCTACAACTGAAAAGAGTTGTTGATATTTAGCATGAAAATGGCCTGAAGATGAATAAGGGTAGATTGAAATTAGATAATATGAAGAAATTCTTTACTGTGAGGGTGGTGAGCCCTGGTACGGGTTGCCCAGAGAAGCTGTGGATGTCCCATCCCTGGAAGTTCAAGGCCAGCTTGGGCGAGGTTTGGAACAATGTGGGATAGCAGAAGATGTCCCTGCCCACGCCAGTTGGAACTAGATGATCTTTGAGATCCCTTCCAATCCAAACCATTCTGTGACTCTGTATTCATCATTCATAAAACTCCCTTACTTTATTTCCCATAGTACAGCTGCTAGACCTCGTCAGTCAGCTCTGTATTGGCACCTGGAATGGGATGTAACATAACAGCTCCTCTTTGGGGCTGTTGTTCCTGTGCTTTACTCACAGGTTCAGATGGGAATTATGTTGAGGAGCTCAGATAAGAAAAGCGGTAACTTCATGAAGTTGGACATGCTGTAGGATATGAACTATCTTAACATGACTGGCAGTAAGATCCCCAAAACATCTCAGTGTCTGGTGCTCCATAGGTCTCAAACCACATAGTAAGGTGCTGAGGTTTCACTGGAGAAAGGGCAGTAGGAAAGTTAACCTTCACTGACATTTGGGATCTATTGAGTATTCATTCTGGTTTGGAGGAAGAAAATGAACTAATTTTGATTGGTGCAGTTTGCATATTCAGAATTTTAATGCATATTTATGAGGAGATTATTTAAGGTTGCTCTTGTAGCTGTTAACAAGACAACGTGCATTTATGTATGTATATAGGGTCTGATGGTAATTTTCTCTGAGGTGATCTGCTGAATTTCTAAAGGAGCTGTAAGCAGTTGTTAGTCTAGTTTAGGCATTCCTTCCTGCTTCTCTCTTGGGTGGTTCTGGCTGTTACTGAAAGGCTTCAGCACTTCTGCTCTCTTTCTGGAAAGATGCATAAGCCATCCCGTGCAAGTAGAAGGTACAGCTGGCCACAATTGTCCTGTTGGCGTCCAGGAACTCCCAAACTCCGAATATTCCTCAACTGAATCAGTGTTCAGTTCCTGCTCTGAAAATGTGTTGGACTTTTTTGTTGTTGTCGTTTTCTTTTTAAACAACAAAACCCCCTCAACCAACCAAAAAATAATGAGTATTTCTGGGCCTGAAAGGCCACTGCCTGCAATGTGGATGCAGTCTTCTAATTTATACGGTACTTGAGGTTATTTTCCCATCCATGCACAGGGTGCTTGGTAGCACAAATGCCCTTGTTTTGGTGGGAGAACGTGCCTGGCAAAAGGCCAACTGTGTTAAAGGTAGGCCTGTATTCCTTGCAGCTGAAATTCAAAATAGTGCTTCAAAGCGTTTAACTGTACTGGTTGTTTGTAAATTACAAAAATAAACTGATTAATGTTCTTTCCAGAACACACAAGGCAGCAGTTACTGTCTGCTTTTTAAATTTGGAAACGTACTTTTTTCCTTAAGAGCAGCTATGGAAAAATTTTTCTAGTGTTGGCTTTCTGTGGCTGTTTTGTACTCTGCAGTCTAGAGGGAATGCGTTATCTCAAACCAGGGTGGATGGGAAATCTTTCCTGGGAAAGGACCATTCAGGGTATTTCCTTTTTTTTTTTTTTAATGCAGGTATATAATTTTCTTATCAGTTCTACTAAAATACAGAGTTTTGAATAGTGAGACGTTTCAACAAAGGTGTGAGTAAATCCATGCCAAGGTTTATGAGGGTCTTCTGTTATGGCATGAGAAAAGAGGCTCTGGGAACCAGTGGGAATTGCAAGATCTTGTGTGTAAGTCAGTAAAGAATCATTCTCTTCAGTAAAGAATCACTTCTTTCTCTGGCACAATGGACACTGTAGGATAAACTGTGGGTAGGTCTGATTAAGATATCCCTAAACACTGCACAAATTTAGATTAAGATTCCACTTTGCAGTTGTCTGTCTCCTGTAATAGGTTGAACTAAATTCCTGGACTCAAATGCCTTTTGATCTTTAAGGAAGTTAGATCTGACCTGGAACACTGAGGCCAGTGTGGCTTTCCTCTGAACTCCACCAGTGTTAGCTGCTACTGGGAGGCCAGCTGGGGACTTCTGCTGGCAGAGAAGTTTTGGTGGTGGTTATTTTTTCCTTCTGATCATCCTGCTTGAAAATACTGGAGTTTGATCGCGTGTACATAGAATACTGAGCCTTTCTTTTCCAGGGTGATGGTGGGATATGTTCTGTTCTGAAATGGGAAGATTTATTCTAACTGATGAAACTTGCTATTCTTGACCAGCGTTACTCCTGTTTGGCCTTTGTTTGGTTGGTTGGTTTGTTCTGTTTTTTCCCTTTTTTTTTTCTTGTCTGGCAATCTAAAAATGTTTTTGTAACAGTGATGTAAAGCCAAGACGATAAGACACCAGGTCACACTTGGAATAAACCACAGTCATGAACTCTACAGGAATTTCCTTGCATCTAGTTGAAACTGATGCTGGCACATTGCATATTAAAGCAAGAAGTCAACCCTCCTGGTATCTGCTGACACAAGCAAGAGCCACAGCTCTCAAAGGGAAAAGCTGCCTTTATGTAATTTATAGAAAAGTCTTTGGATGGTCCCATTAAGTAGTTCTTATCAGCAAATATCTGCTAATAATCCAACACAGTTTCGCCCTTCTTCCAGCAAACTGTCACTCTGAGCCAACAAAAATACTGTTTTCCTAGCTGATAGTAATCAAAAAGTGCAGTAAAGCCATTCTAATGTGGTTAGGGCAGCAGCTGTTCTTTATTTTAATACCATCAGAAGTCCTAATCCATCCACAAGTTCTGATATCAGTTTTCTGGCCCAAGGAAAAGGTTTCTAAATGAAGGTCACCCTTCATTAGCAGTGCATAAAGACACTGCATTTACAGAAGGGACATTCTGGCTTAATCATATTCAAACCTGTAAATTTATGACTCTCATTACCACTTTTTAAAGGAAATTTCTTGAGCAGTATACTGGTTTAATGCAATTAATAAATTAATCCTTTATAAAGGTGGGTAAAAAGTAACACTTGAAGAGGAATATTGTCTTAGAAAATGAGGGGTATGGAAAGGTGATTTGAGGTAATACAGAGAAGAGAAGGGAGAGATGGCAGCTTTAAGATTGTGACATTGATTAAGACAAAATCTGCAATAGATTTGAGCACAAAGTTGAGAAATCAGAGTTGAATTAAGGTAAAATGAATTATCAGTTACTTCTGTGCCAGATAAATCCCTTATTTCTTTTCCAGCTGATGGAAGTGTTGGGATTTGTTGCAGTAGTGCAAGGATTTCTCCACAACTTTCTCAGTTCCAATTCTTGGGCAACAGATCTGATGATAAACTGAACCATTCCATCAGTGAGGATTTTGTTCAGATTCTCAGTTTCCTGTGTACTATGAGTGTCTGAATGGTTTTAAAAACAATGTATTTTGTACTTTTTTTAAATTGTCTTGCTTTAATATTATTACTTTTATGTTCTTTTCTTCTGAATCAACTGCATTTCCTGGACATTCTACCCTGCTTAAGTTACATGACTTTTGAACTGGGCTTTGAAACTTAATACAGAAACAGAGGCTTTGCAGATATGTTAGATGTAATGTGTGTGTCTCAGAGGGATAAGGGAAACCTTCCATGTGATAGGGACTAATGAGCTGGAAGTTAAGATGACAGTAGAATGGGAAAAAGAATTTACAGCATCTCTGGCAAGAGAGTAATGAAGGCATCTATTGCACTGCAATCAGGTGCACTTAAGTTAGCATATGTTATCTTTAACTGGCCTTGCAGTGAATTTAAAGACACTGTGAGGCTGCAGCATGCAATCATTTAGAAATTTTGCAATTAATGTTACTGGAACTAGTACTGGGGAGAAATCTGATAGCTTCATCCCTGTATTTCCAGTGTGTGACTGGCCTAGAAGGGAAGAACAAAACTGGAAGCTTCAGAAGATGCTGAGGAAATGAGGTACCAGCCCCTGAGTGGTTGGCCCCTGTGTTAAGGCCTTGATAACAGACTGGTGTGCACTATGGGGCTGATTTACAAAAGCCATGATGAAGTCAATGTCTCTTCTGTTTTTATTCTTCATTATTCTTTCGAATGCTAATTACTTTGCTATTTCCCAAGATATTTCTTCTTGAAAACTTTTTGGCTTTTGTTTGTTTGTTTGTTTTGTTAAACAGCTGGAGTTTGTGGTATCCCTAACTGAAAGTATAGTCAGTTCACTCAGTGTTGAAGTGAAGGGAATGGGTATTTCACATGGCTGAGGTTGTGTTTGATTGAGTCACAGGCCTGTCTAAATCAGCCTTCTGCCAGTTTGGGAAATGGAGTAATTTTGTTTTTTCTTCAGTTCCTGGGACAGGGCCATGTACGGAGTGGGAGCACTGACAAAGCACAAGCCCTGGCCCAGAGGTTGCCTCCTATGCAATATCAAACACTTTTAATATATATTAGCAAGTTTACTTTATTTTGTCACTGGTTGCTTTCACCTTTTTGCCTTTGTAAAGTCTTTGGATGGGTTCTCCACTTTAACAAGCAAAGAGACAATTCAGGTTATATAATGATATATGCTTAAATAAGTAACTTCTAGACCCATTCAGTTCTTATGTGCTGGTGATCCTGTTCCTCTAAGTAAACATGCAGCTGCTTTTCACCATCTGGCTTCAAGGTTTTGGACACAAAAAGTTCCAAATTCCTTTGAAGTCTGCTGCTAACACCAGGAGCTGCAGAAATATGTCACTGAGTGGTGATATTCTGTCCTTCCTTCCTGTGTCCTTCTGTAAATCCCTTTATCTGTTGTATCTGCAATCACAGATCTCCCTTTTAGGTCTTTTTTTGCCTGTAGTGTCCATTGTACCTGCTGTGTGCTCTGTGATGCAGCTGCTTCTAATTGCTTCTGTTTATCTTGCAATTAGAAGGGAGAAACACACAGCACAAGTGGTACAGGAGTGTTTCTTAGGAAGAAAATCTGTCTTCCTTTTTTTTATATTCCAGTTTCAAATGGTTTAAATAATAAAGCTTGTACCTTCAGTAAGTCTTTCCCAAATAAATAGTTTTATTCATTACTGATTGTCTTAAATCTATCACCCTTACAGTTCTGAATGGAAGTTTTTCTGACTCCCTGCTGGTTTTTATGACCTACATATAGCAGATGCAGTGTGTCCTGTGCATGTATTTAGATTCTGGAAAAATTTTGTGGAGCTGTCACTTACTGAAGCATAGTTCTGATTATCTATTCAAAGCCCTGCTGCACCACAGTCTTTCTGTTGATCTAAAATGTATGATCTGATTGACGTTGTGCAGTGACAACAAAAGCAACTGCTTAAAATAGTTTGTCCAAGCTATGCCTCTCTGCATTTCATGTGTTTACTTCAGGTCTAGGAATTAAATCCTTATCTGTTATTTGGCAATCTTGAAACAGAAAGAGATGGATGTACTCTTATCAGTACCTTTACTGAAGATGAGATTTTTCTCAAACTCATATCTTCCATTCCCAGCACAACCTTGTATTTTTCCAGCCTGTTTTCTCTCTTACTAACAAGAGGGGGAAAAAAAGTGCTGCACAGATCTGCACTTGGTTTGAGAATTAGTTTCATGTAAAAATCAGCTACTTCAGTGGTGGTATAACTGAAGGTGAGAAGGAGTGGTGGAGTTTGAACACAAACATTAACAGGAACTGAATTCGCAGAAAATTCTTCATAAGCTAAAAACCATGTGAAGACAGTGACTTCTTTAGGATTTTACGTGTTTCATGCACTGCAAATATGCAGTATACAGTTTCTGGATAGGCTGATCTCGAAATATTCTGGTACCTGCCTTGCTTTTTTGTCTACTTCTGTGTTAGCCTTCCTTACCTTGCTTTGTTTTTGAAGGACCTTTGCCTATTCTTTATCTATGTTCTTGTAGTATGTGCACTGCTGTGAGCCCCAGACCTATAAAACATGAGCTGTGTCAGTATTGTGATATTGATTTTTAAGGAAAATTTAGGTTCTTATTAATGCCTTTTGTGTTTTTGAGCTCTGTGGTACACCTGAATCACTGTCTGTATGTTGATTGTTTCTTTCTCTCTCCTGTTTTTTTCTTTCGAGGTCATACCTTCAGTGTGTGTTTGGTGAGGTGAAAGGGAGTATTTGAAAATAGCATTCTCATACAGAAACATCACTTCTGAAAACTGGAGTAAAACCACCAATATTATGGAATGTGGGATTAAAATTATGAAAGTGAAAAAGCACTCTGTCTGATCTTTCCTTGCACCTGATAATCATGCAGCAAGTCACCTTGAGAGTGAAGATAAACCTTGTTTATACACACTTATACTATTTACACTGCATAAAGGAAAATCCTGTCTGGTACAGGAAAAAATTCCACACTTTCTGGGAATAATCCACTGAAGGCCATCAGGCTGTGTATGCTCTGGTTGTACCGAGGGCCATGGGTGCCATCTGCTGACTCCTCCATGCACCACACAGCTCTTCACTGTGGGAAGAAAGAAAGATAACATGTGTTAAGGAATGTAGTTTTAAATACCCTGCCACTAGAATAACAAATACAAAATACAGGTTTTAATCTTTGCTGCGTTTGTGCTGTATGAACAACAGTGCTCACCCTAAATGTGATTCAGTTTTGTTTCAGCCCTGCAAAATAGTTCCACTGAGGAATTATTATTATCTTCTGCAGCTTACAGTGGACCTAGATCTTAATTTTTGTTGTGTAGCGTGGCTCAGTATCTGCATTCAGCTTCTAGCTCTGCACTTTATCTTCAATATTTCTGAAGTCTTTCCTTGTTCCACATGTTATATTCCATCTATGGCATCCTGCATATAGCTAGGAAATCAGACTGAAATAGTTTCATCGTTGTGCTTGCTTGCAAACCTGCTAAAATAGGTTCTGTTGTTTTTTGTGACCAGCAGCATTACCAGGTAAGGTGGTATAAATAGGTGACTACACCTGATTTAGTCACAAAGCTGAGAAAAGGGACAAACTGGAGGAGAGCACCTTAGAGTAGTTTATAGCATACTTATTAAATTGGTTTTAAAGGTAACTTCTGCTTTGTCTTGCTTGTCATACTTTTTTTTGAAACCTAAAATCAGTTTATTGCTTTGGTTTACTCATCTGAATGTTGGTGAGCATCTACTGAGAAGGAATTCAATCCTAATAGGCATGACAGTGTTATATCCAATGCCATAGTCTTACAGGCTGCTGTAAATCAAATCATGTTCTGGCAAGGGCTCCAGCACTATAAGGTGAGATAATGTTTTCAGCTGAATAGTTACAATGGTCCATGACAGGCTTTTGGCTGAGGACAAATAGTACTTTCCCTAATAACTTCCAGGTGTGGTTTGAGGGTCTGCATGATCCCTGGTAGGTCCCTCAATAGCCGTTTCAGGAGATAAGATGAACAGTTTCCTGGTAATAATTTTACCACGTGATTGTGTCAGGGCCTCAAGTGCATCAACAGGCTGCAGTCACTGTGGCCAGTCCCACCTTTGTGTATTGGTCCAGGAGTTCCATTTAAGCTCAGGATGGGCCTTTGTTCCTGGCGTGCTTATGTAGATCCTTGGACACACAGTGTAGCCTTGGACTTGCATTGCTTTCTGTTTCTGTCTCTGGTCCCATCTCTTTCTCCTCCTGAATCCCTGGATAGACCTGGACTTGTTTCCATGGCTTTCTGTAGCCAGGGCTGTCAGTGGTTGCTGTGGCCAGCACCCTGCTCAGCCTGAGCTGTTGAGATGCTGCAGACAAGCCCAGAGTTGGACTCAGTGATCCTTGTAGGTCCCTCCCAAATCAGCATATTCTGTGACCTGTGAGGGCACTGCTGCACTGTGGTCACCTCAGCTTCCAGCTAATCCTCATCCTTGGAGCAGCTTTGCTCTCCATGCTGTGGAGAGGAAACATGACCAAATGATTATGGGTCTGTTTGGGACTTGGGACCCAAATGGTGTTCACAGGTTTATCTTTCTCTCCTGACCAGGACTCCATTTCTATCCTGCTGTAGGTAGGATGTTGTTAGGATAAATAGAATCACAGAATCATTAGGGTTGGAAAAGACCTCTGAGATCATCAAGTCCAAGCATTAATCCAGCACTGCCAACTCCACCACTAATCCATATCCCCATGGGCCACATCCACATGCCTTTTGAACGCTTCCAGGCATGGGGATTCCACCACTTCCCTGGACAGCCTATTTCAATGCCTGGCAACCCTTTCAGTGAAGAAATTTTTCCTAATACCTAATCTGAACCTCCTCTGGTGCAGCTGAGGCTGTTTTCTCTCATGCTGTCACTTGTTACCTGGGAGAAGAGCCCAACCCCCACCTGAAATACATCCACCTTTCAGGGAGTTGTAGAGAGCAAGTTTATCCCAAGAATGATTTAAGGCACTTGACATGGCTGTTACAAGGAGCCCCACACTGACTTTTTTTTTTTTTTTTCATTTTTGGTAAACGAAGAGAAGTACTGTTGCATTAAGGTGATTAAAGTCTGACACATGTTTATGTATATTTATTGTCTTATTCGTCAAAGCCCTACTGAAGTATATAGGATTATTTGAAAGCAAGGTAATGGATAAGATGGATAAAATTTCAGCCTGGCTTAGATGAATGGAATCAGCTAAAATATGTAGTAGTAAGTTATTTAAATACATTTACAGTGTGTTTTGAGCAAAATGAGAAGATTCAGTACTTGTGCTGTTCCTAACCAGCCTTATTAAGGAGATGGTTTTTGTTAAAAATAACTTGATAAAATACTCTACTTTTAACTTTGTATTTTCTAATTTGAGAATATATCACTTGTCTTCTCCACTTGGCTGCTTAGGGGATGGGGAGAAATCTTTGGTATTCTCATCTTTAGGGGGAGGAAGGATGTCCTCCAGATGTGCACAGAAATATTTAACAGAGCTAATTGGTTCCTAATGGGTACAGTCACTACCTAATGCATAAAGATAGTTAAAGAAATGAATGTCCTGGAGAGAATGCTTCCTGAAATATTTGAATACATCAATAGTTTTAAATGCATAAAACATAAAGAAAAAAAAGTATAATTTTCAAGCTTTGCAAACAGAAGGACTAATCTCTTTGATGTGGTTATTGATTATCTTAAGCATGTTAGGACTGTGATGCTTGTTAGTGCAGCACCTAATACAGTGTACTACACCCCAGAGGAATAAACACAACCAAAATGATTAATATAATGCCTCCAATGCCAGGAACAGTTTTTTTGGGTAGATATGACTCATGTCCCTTTGTAAGACTTTAAATGTTCTTGGTGATATCATTTCATATTCATACAACTTTGACTCTTCAGTGAATCCTAAGCCAGACCATTTAATTATGAACTTCCTGCTCTAAGGTAGTATTTAACAGTGGTTTTAATGTGAGTAGAAAAAAAATAGCTTAATATATTTCCATGAACTTAGTGTGACAATTACTTTTTTCTGTGTTACTTTTTTCTGAGTATGTAAAGGTAGATCATAAACCTTCCTTTCAGTCTGTTTTCTTTTTATTTTGCCTTTTTTTTTCCTGTGTTGCACGTACATATGCACGTTATGTCTGTGTGCATACCTCAGGAAAATAATTCTGATTACTGAAAAAATCATGTTTTATTTGCAAAATTATTTGCTATAGCTGGAATTCAATCCCTTATACATCTTATTTCTGTTGGCAATACTGGGAGAGCCTGTAGGGCACCTAGGTAAAAAGGTGGCTTTGTATGTTCAGAAGTCCCTGTGAAGAATTATGTTGTAGTTCAAAGTCTGGGTAGATGCAGTGAGGCATTTGAATGTACTTACAGTGATATTTAATTGCCAGTCAAGGAGGAGTCGACAAGAAAATTGTCAAACAAAAGCACAGGACTCTTCTCTAAGCTCTTGGCAAGTATATTGTATTATTTGACTTTGACTTCTCTCTACTTTAGGGGTTTTACTGAGTGTATAAGCAAGCAGAGCTCCCTGCTTTTCCTCACGCAAATAATAAATAAACACCTGTAATGAGAAGGGCTGAAAGCAATAAATTCCATTTTGAGTCTGAGAGTGGTAACAAGTGCCCATATACCTGACGAGAATGGCAGATGTTTTGTTTGGTGCACCCACATACTGGACCAATGTAAACATATGCTTTGTTCTCCCCAGGAGTGTTCCCCAAATTATCATTGCTGTCCTGAGCAATCAAGTGCCTGCATTGTATCTTCACAGGACCACAGAGAGGTTGGTTGGAAAGGATCTCTGGAGGCCATCTGGTCCAGCCTCTAGCTCAAAATTTAGGTCTGTTGCCAACACTCATTGAGGTCAGAGTGAGCTCTGATACTTTTTTCATCAGCTCTTGAAAGCCTCCATGAATCACCACCTCTCTGGGCAGATGACATCTGAATTACCCTTTAAGTGAAAAAAATGTTCTGTAACTGAAGTCTTTACCTCTTGTTTACTATTTTACTGTCATTTACATTTACAGCAAATTTGCAGTTGTCTTGCTTGTCTGAGAGTGCTTAGGAAGATGCTGAGGAGTCTCTGCCCCAATACCGACCCTTGTGATATTCTGCTTCTTATTTGTTGTCAAGGGGATGTTGAGCACTTCATAATTAGCATTTCAGCCTGTCAGTTCAGCAAGTTCTCAACCCATTTTAACAGTCTGTTCATGCAGCCCTTACTTCCTCGGCTCACAAATGAGATCATTGGGTCAGGATTTAGATAAGTCGGTCTTACTCAAAGCTCTTTAAAGTGCTTATGAAACAGGTGATATTTGCGTTATATTTGAATGTTTGGTATTACTGTACTAGATCTGTGGGTTTGTTTTGATTTTTTTAATGTCTGGGACTGATTTACAGAGAAAACTGTTTGCCTTCTGTGAGCTACTGGACAGCAGAGAGATGTTATTTCTTTCTTGGAAGCAACTGAGCCCTAGGAAAACCAAGCTTCCAGAATGGGAATTAGCAGGAGATAAAGGTGAAGAGGAAGAAACCTGCGGTGCAACAGAGTTTTGGGAAGAGATGGGAGCAGAAGCACAAGCTGCAGAGATACTGGAAAGGGACTTCCCAGGGAAGAGAGCATGTTGAGTTTCCTGCAGTGCAGGAAGCCACTTTGTTGCTGGATGGAAAGTCACCCGCAGGGTAACCCTTCTATCTCTGAGGATGCAGCAGGCAGGGGTAAACCTGCTTCCAGCTGTGTTTCGTTTCTATTTTCTCACTGTGAGGCTTCTGTATTTTAAAATGTTCAGATTCTAGTCTTCAGTCACAGATAACTGTGACCTGTGCTACGTCAGCAGGAGCAGAGCCAGCAGGCTGGAGGTGGTGATTTATTTTATTTACTTGCAAAGCAACATCTGGGGTAGTGTGTCCTGGTTTGGGCTTCTGTGTACAAAAAAAAAAAAAGATGTAGACAAACTGGAGAGGACTCTGAAAGGGAGCACATAACGTGGAGAGGCTGGGTTTGTTCAGCATAAGAAAAAAGAGTAAAACACAGGAGGAACCTATTTGTTGTCCTCTACTGCAGGTGTAGAGGGGAGACAGTCAGACTCTCCTTGCAGGTGCACCATTTCGTGGTTCAAATAAATCCAGTCAGAATTTCCCACATCACAACGTACAAGGAAGAACAGTTTTCACAGTGGGTAAGCACTGAATCAAGCTGCTGAAGGAGGCTTAAAAACCTCCATCCTTGAAGATATTTTGGAACGTGACTGAATAGGGCCCTGAATAATGTGATTCAACTTGGAGGCTCTCCCTGCCTTGAGTAGGAGGTTACATGAGATGACTTCTGGAAGTCGTTTCCAAGGAGGATTATTCTACTGGCCTATGAGACACACACTTATGTGGCACTTTATTGGTGTATTCTAGAAAGTAATGTGGGTTGAGGTGCATGTTTATTCTTCTGCTCTTTGACTTTTGAAGATCATTCAGCAAAGTTATTTCTTTGTGCTGTGGTTCTCTTAGTGTTGGCTTTGTAAAGCATTTAATCTTTACATGTGAACACTGATATCTGCTGAATAAAACTGATTCACTGTGTCTGGTATCAGCCTTTTTCTTGTCTAATTGGCAAATGTAGAGCTTCTTTGTGTATAAATTGCCATAGAGAGAGCATGTTTGGTTACAGGTCTCATAAAATCATGCTTTTATAGGGACTGCTTCCTCATCCTTCTGTGCCTTGTTTTTACTACAAGATAAGTTCTCATTCTTTGCATTCCTTCCTGCATGACTGGGAAGAGATGGAAAATAGTTGCCAGGATTCCAACACCATCCTAATCTTTCTTGCATTGTTGATTAAATTTCATTTTTTTTTTCCATGTAGTGGCCAAGTACCATGTGCTGAAGTTCTTACTTTCTGCCAACCTGTGCTAAAGGAAGCTGTCTCTGGACTGAGATCTTGCAGGTGTTTGTGAGCTGTGTCTGCTTTAGAGAACAGGACAGTGAAACCAGGGTGGGTCTGTAGAGGAAAACAGTTGTGTTTGTGTGGGGATTTGGTATTTCAGACTCCTTTTTAATCTGGTTTAAGTCCCTTGGACTGAGCATGCCTGGAATGCCTCTTCCGCTTCAGTTTTGTCCAAAGAAATCCAGTTTGCACACTCAGCCTAATCACTGGTGTAGAACAAAGTGTGATAGGTGAGGGTTGTCAGGAGGTTTGCTTCAAAAGCACGATCCTGATCTGAACTAAATGCAAATACACCTATAAAATACTGTTCTTTTTGTGAAATCTGTTGAAGTCGAGATTTTTCTTACCTGCCTGGGGAGACTTAAAACAGAATAATAAAGAATTCCTGGGGCCATATTAGCATGAGCTTTAGTCTTGTAAACTCTCTCAAACATTTTAATAGAAAAATAGATTTTTTTTTAATACACAAGTGACTATCCCATTAATGTGGATTATATTCTGATTTTTGTATGTCTGTGTTGTGAAGCTAATGAATAGCCATCTGCAGATATATGGTTGTGCTGGAGTGTGCTTAGCTGACATTCACACACGGAGAGAGAGAGTAAAAAGCAGAGGGGACATAAAGGCAACTAATGGGAGAGTGAAAAAAAAAAGTTAAATATAGGGTTTGGTTCGTTCCTTAAATTACAGCGTAAAATGTTAAATATGTGGACAGTCATGCTTGACCAACCTGATGATGGTCTGAGGTGAAGCTGATGACCTCAGTGGATGAGGGGAGAGTAGATATTATTTATTATAACTTTAAGTATTTTGACACTGTCCCCTGTAACATCCTGATGCGCAAACTAATAACACAGATGAGTAGACAGTGAAGAGGTTTGTAAAAGTAGCTCAGCTATTGAGCTGAAAGGGTTGTGATGAGCAGCAGAAAGTCCAGTTGGGGGTCAGTCATTGATGGTGCCACCCTGTGCTTGATGCTCAGGCCAGTACTGTGCATCATCTTCGTTAATGACTGGGATTATGGGACAACACAAAACTGAGAGGTGTGGCCGATAGCCGAGATGGGGTGTCCATTCAGAGGGACCTCAACAGGCTGGAGAAATGGGCCAACAAATTCAGCAAAGGAAAATGCTGAGGCCTGTGCCTGGAGAACAATATGCAGTGCACCAGGCTGTGTTGGGGATGGACTGGCTGGAAAGAAATGGCTCTGAAATCCTGGTGGACACCAAGTCGAACATGAGCCAACAGTGCATCCTGGTGGCCAAGAGGCCAAGGACTTTCTGGGCAGTATTCAGTAGGGTGGTGGCAGCAGGGTGAGGCTGAAGAGTTCAGCCTGGAGAAGAGAAGGCTCAGGGGGATTTTACCAGTGTGTATAAGCATCTGATGGGGAGGAGTGAAGAAGCTGAAGCCGGGCTCTTCTCAGTGTTGTTCAGTGAGAAGAAATATGGTGGGCACATATCGAGGAAAAAAAAGGAAATTACTTTTAAATATTAAAACATTTTTATAATAATAAATGCTTTTTTAATGTAGGATGGTGGAGTGTTAGCACAGTTTGCCTGGAGAGCCTGTGACTCTGTCTTTGAAAATGCTCCAAGCCTGACTGGGCATGACCCTGAGTAACCTACTCTACGCAGAGCAGGAGGTTGGACTAAATGATCTCCAGACTTGCCCTCCAGTTGCAGCTGTTCTCTGATTCTTACTCATCTTCCTCCCCTCATAAAAAAAGTCACAACTTCAGTCTGATCATATAAAGCATTCCTAAAAAAGCTCTTTATGAAGTAGCATTTTCTTGTTAGATTCAGGGGTGTTGAGGAGCTGGTATCAGACTTCTGGTTCCTGTTTGCCCACACTTAAATTTATCATTGCAGACCACTTGATTTAAAGTGATGAATTGTACTGATTTAGCAGTCATTGGAATCATTTTATTACACATATTTGGGCACCTCTTTCTCTGCTACTTTTTCAAGTTTTTACCCGAATTAAAATCAGGCTCCGTGGAAGTAGAATAGCTTCCACTATGTTACTACTTTGGGTTATTAACAAGCTCCTGTTAGATGTGGATTTGAGACTGTATTCCCAGTTAACTGATCAGACATAAACCACTGTTGTCTGTGCTTCAGTGTCTCTTTTGGTAGGAACACTCTGAAAGTGGCCTTGGATCTTTCCTTATTTTTCACCTGAGTCATCAGCACAAAAGCTGGAGTTGATTCAGCTTCCCAGTTCCTATCTGGCTCCTTAAAACCAGCTGGCCTGGTTTAATGCACACTTGCATGTGCTTTGCTGACAATGTAAAAACTTGAACCAACTGAAACCAAACTCCTTTTCTTTTTCTGACGTCTTTTTTGTTCTTTTATGCTGAATATGTCGCAATATGTTTGCCCTGATTCCAGGTGGCAGACTCAGACAATCAATCTAAGTTTATCTGTGCTCAGCAAGTTTGAACTTTAAAAAGTGCTCTTTCCCTGACTCTGTGGCAGCAGGAATGTATTGGCCAGAACTGCCTCTGAGCTGAGCTGACCATGCACTTGAGTATCACTACTCCCACACTTTCTCCCTGACTATCTCATTATTCAGCATTGCTGTTAAGCATCTTCCTCATGAATCGTTGTGCCCGTGATTCTGATGAATTGGAAGATGCAAAATGGTGTGAAATAGGACTGTGCTCAGGCCTCTTTTTTCCTCTCTCCAACGCAATCACTCTTGCGCGTTCATGCCGCTATTTTATAGTTCCGTTTCAAATTTATCACCTACTTTGCTCTGCATTTATTCCCTCCCACATGTAAAATCTTTCAAATTACTCCTGTCTTTTTCTTTCCAACAGTAATGTCAATCATCCTGTCCTGTTAGCATTCCCACAGACATCTTGGAGCTCATTCTTTGATGACAAGAGCGTATTCATTTCCTATGCCACCATCATCTTTTATCTATCTCTCCTTCACTTGCGCTGAGCGTTGTGCTGAGGCGTTGGGAAGTGACATAATCATTTGTCTTTCTTTACCTGGAAGTGTTGCTGCTGAACCCTGGGATTGCAGTGACTTTTTTCTAAATGCTGGTTTGGAAAACAACAGCTTACCTGCGTTGTTGGTCTTGGCCAACTTGTGGTCCCAATTCTTGTGCTTGGAAAACTTTAAGCCATTGGAGGTTTTGCGAGTGCTGATCTGTTCAATGGGTTGTCGTGGGTTGTGTGTGGGTTGTCATTAGTATGCCAGATAAAATTACTCCTAATAATGAATTTCAATAGAAGCTTATTAATATCCTTCCCCCGGTGTGGTACTTCTGCTGCTGGCACTGCAGGGATGTTCTCTTCTGCACTGAGCCATTCCTACACCAATCCTGCCCTCTCTGCATTAAGCTGTTTGCTCTGGGAAATGATTTGCTATATGTGATCCCCCCATTCATTTATCTGAAATAAACCGTATTAGACAAAATCTATTAAAGATTCTCTTCAAAAGGAGACCAACTTTGAATTTTGCTGCCTTTTTTTTTGGCATTCAAGTGTATGGGTTGTAATGGTCTCTTTCAAAACCCCTTCCTAACATCTCATGAATTTGTGCAGGCTTGTGCTTGCCTGCTGCTCTTCTACCTTTATTGAAGAAAGCTGTGTTTATACTTGTCCAGTCATGAGGTTTTATGACTTGGTGACACAACCCCAGAACAAGGAAATTTGAGGTTGTTCAACCTCCTCCCTTTCATCTGAGGTGAAAGTTTCAGATATTTTTATTAGAAATTATAACCAATGCACTAAAACAAGAAAACACTCAAATAATGAGATCTCAAAAGGAATGTAACGGACAAGATAAAATGGTTAGAAAATTATTCTGCATAGGATGTAGAGGGTAAACAAGAGTCCCTTTTTCCAATTTATCCATTTTCAGTGGCTTCCCAGATTGCTGTAGATTCTGTACACTGATAAATGGAGGGCTGAGATAGTGGAAAGAAAGGAGTTTGGGTTTGGTTCTCTGTTATCTGCCATTTTGAAGACTGAAATCTCTGTCTGAGATCTGTTTGTTCTTTCTCTGAATTTAAAACTCCACAGACTTCAGGTAACCTTTATTTATGTAAGTCCTTCTGCAGACTTCTGTTAGTTAACAAATTCGTGTTGAAAATACCAGCGCCTCTAAATTCCCATTCAACAAAGGAAGTAATACTTCAATTCCAAAAAAAGCAAATTCTGTACAACTGAATTCTCCATCAGTATTACATATAAAAAAAATTGTGGTCAGAGACTTATTACATATTAAAGAAATTATTCTGTTGGTTGCAGCATGCAACTATCCTGTGGATTATAAAATCACTGAGGATACTGATTTATAAACAGTGGAAAAGATATCTCTGGATTCTCTTTCTGCCTTCTTAAATTTGGCGTTAAAAGTATTATTTCTTTGCTCAGCTTTTGCTCTGGAAGCAGTGCTAGAATAGTTCTTAACCGCTAATCCCTTCTGTATTTTAGGGGCAGAGGAACTACTTTTGATTTTGTGCATTAAGCTTGCATAAAGGCTCTACTTCCAGAAATTGGTATAGTAATAAATAAACCAATAAAAATAATTTTGTGTTTATTTTCATAAAGTGAAGAGTTTATTTAGCAAATTGAAGTGCATCAGTTGTAACTGGGGAATGGTTCAAGGGCATTAGAGGAAAAGTCAAAAGAGATGGACCATTAAAATTTAAATACTTTTTCCAGATCTTAAATTGGCATTTAAAAAAACCTCTCAATGCTTTGAAGATTCTCTGTGAAATGATTTTGTATTTGGTAACTACTCTGTCTTCAGGAAAAGCTTTTGTTTTCTGTGTGCTTTCAAAATACCATGAAATGTTTCCCTCATCCCTGGAAATATTCAAGGCCAAGCTGGATGAGACTTTGAGCAACCTGATCTATTGGAAGATGTCCCTGCTCGTTGCAGAGGGGTTGGACTACATGACCTTTAAAGGTCCCTTCTATGATTCTGTATATTTAGTAGCTTTTGAACATGTATTTTGCAGTTTTGCAGGCAACTCCACAAATAAGTAGATGTTAATATAGAAACCTGCCTGCCATCCACCTTTTCTTTTGTATCTTTACAGGAGCGAGGCAGGAAGTTGGGACTGTATGGATGCCAGAATATGTGCCTTTATGAATGAATGTCTTTTAGTCCCTGTTGGGTTATACTGCTGCCAAAGTGGACTTAGTTTAAGCTCAGTTTAAGCTCGTGTGACTGTACCCTGCCCCTGGTTCATGACCATGGTGCTGCCTTGGCTCATAGCCTTGGCAGACTGATGGAGGTGTCTTCCTGTGCTTAGCAAGGTGCTCTCTTAATCTTTTAAATGCAAATTTTTTGTGTCATGTCCATCCCTACAGTGAATGCAATGCCTTGAAGATGTCAGTGGCCTTCTCTTAGGACAGTCTAACACGGGGCAGACTGGCCTGAAACAATCTCTGACTTGACACAGGACTTGTTTCATTGGAGAACTGGTTCTTTTAAAAATCTGCTGACTGTATATGGGGTGGTACATGTCCTTTCAGAAATTTGTCTGTGTTCACTGGTGTATGTAAAACACTTTGTAAATAGCAATTAGGCATTGCAATAATATTTGAAGATGCTGCAAGCACACAGAACAGGAAATATATAACTCTTTCAATTGCTCTGTCCAAAACATAAGAAATTATTTTTTGTTCAAGTTCTAATTTAGTTATCTTCCAGGAATGTCTCTTGGCTCATGACTGTGCTCAGTTACTTCCTTGTGTCCTAGAAACACACACACACTTAGGTTCATTCCCACTCTAAATTACAGTATTAGCTGCAGACTGTATCCTGTCCATGAGAGGTGGTTGCTTTCATTTGATGTCATCCAATGTTAAAACAGTCTTTATCAGTCTCTTAAGTGCTAATTTAAGGAATTGCGACACTCCCCTGTTACACACCTTTTGGAGCATGAATTTCTTCATGTTCAAGTTGATGAAACCAGGGCCATGTAATAAAATAAAGCAGTTCCAAGTGATCCTTCGAGAGCAGGTGGTACAGCCAAGGTGCCTCTTGCTTTGTGTTGTAATATTTGAGCCTAAATTTATCTTTGTGGCCTGAGAAATTGTAATGTAATTGGTGATATTTTGAGTGATCCAAAGTAGGATTGTGCTTCTCTGTCTTTAGTTGAAGGATGATAATGAAATTTTGACTGTAAAAACTCAGCTTATTACTAAAATGTATAGATACTACTTCAGAAATTAATATTAAATTACAAATTAATACTTGTATCTCTGTGTCTTTTCAACAGTGAGGAAAACTACCCTTCTACAGTAAACCCTACTTGCTTTATGTTGCAAGGGAAAAGATTTCTTTACAGAGGAAACAAGTTGTTGAAACAAATAATGACCCCCAAACTAATACAATCTCAAGTTTGTATTTTATGGTAAATGAGGAGCATCTTACGTCAAAGGGCAGAGGGGTGGAAAGAAGTGGGAGGTTTTTAGTAAGACTTTTTTTTCCCTCTTAACTGGGATACTGTGCTTTGTATGAAAAGTGAGGCTGTTGGATTCACTTTTAATGGTTCAAATTTTTTGAGTGCTTCAGTGCTGGCATTCTCCATTTGTAGCTTATTTGCATTGTTCTAATTTAAGTGACTAAAGAGACAATTAAGTGGTCTATAGCTGTGGTATAAACTTTAATTAAAGCTGTATTCATAATGGTTCTATGAATTGATTCACATAACTAGGATAGAATATTATCTTGAAATCATGGTAACAGATGACAAAAATAATTAGAAAATTAAAGTTAAGTCATCGATAAATATTCTCAGATAATTTTATGAGCTTACTTGTAAAGAAATATAAACATAACTAAATAGGCATTGCTTGGTGATGAGGTGAAGTAAGCTGTGATAAGGCTGTGAGCAAAATTCAGAATGGAATTAACTGGGGCACAAGTGGTCAAGATCAGAAATGTAGAATTGAGTAGCAGGTAGAGTCATATTGCCCTAACAGATAATTTTAACTGCAGTTTTTGCTAAAGACACTTCTCACTTGGATGTTTAAATCTAACTTGGACAAAATTACAGATGGACTGAACTATGGGAGCAACTCCACACGAGTTTAAGAGGCCTCTCTATGTCTGGACATGCAGAAATCAAAGGCAGTTGTTGTGAGATTTAAGTTATGACTTTGGGGAATTTTTATTAGCATTTTTCAGATCTAGTGATCTAATTTGGCCAGAATATCAAGTGCAGACAAGACTTCCCATGAATCTGGATGATTTACTTCAGAAATACTACTTTTTGGTTTTGTGGGTTTTTTTGCCTGAAGACTACCAAAAGTAGAATGAGTTGGAATTTTTGTATGGAAATGTTCTTCTAGTGGAAGAGGTCTTGGTTTGGGGAATAGCATGTGTTTGGGTTCATTGTTCACAGCTCCATGTTTCAGAAGAAAGCTGATTGTTTAAATATAGATCAGTCGCTTTGAAATAAGATCAATTTTCTGTCACACACTTGTATTTTAATGTATCTGCTATTTAATTACTGTCAATTTAATATTGACAATGCATTTACTAGAGAGTGAACCAACATATGGAATGACTAAATGGTTTAGAACTGTATTAAATACTCAACTTCTGAGACTACGCTACGGATACTTCAGGCATGAGATGCCTGTGTGGGAAATAGCTCTGCTTTAATTTTTTTCTTCTGTTATTTTTGTTAGTGTCTCTTTAGAGCTGTATCACTTCATAAAATATATAGAAGTATTAAGTAAACTGAGATTGCAAAATACAGGGATGGACTTAGTTCTGGTCCTTTCCTGGTACGGATCAATGGAAGATTGTTTCTTAAGCTCTAGATGGGAAAATAAATCTGTGTTTTAGGGAGAGCAAAAGGAGAAACTGAATCTGATCTCTTGTATCTTCACAAGGTACAAGCTCTTAAGTGACCCATCATGGTCTTTTCTTCTGTTTGTGAAATCATGAAATCAGTCTTTAGGGAGGAAACAGGTTAAATCCACTTTATAAATACATTACAAGTTCACTAGTATCTTATAATTAATCAGATTTCTTTTGTTTTTTATGATCATACTCTAGGGGAAAGAAAAAACTTCCTTAGCAGATTTTTCATTTTACTTTAGAGCCCCTGGAGAAACTTTATATCTGACTTCTGGTCCCATATTATCTAATTTCCACCTGTCCTTTGAACATAAAAAAAAAAATAGGAGCAGAGAATTTATCAAAATGGAAGCCAGTGTCATCTGTCTGTAATGAAGACAAGAATTAATATTTGTATATGGGCAAATTTTAAGTATCAACACTTAGGTTTTTTTGTCTGCAGTTGGATCAGGGGATTAACAGGAGAAGAGACTGTCTGCGTTGAAGTATTGCAGCAAAATAAATACCCACCCTATAACATCAGGATAAAACAGCAATTATGTAAGAAATCTATTATTCATTGCTTCATTATTTGCTGTCTGACTGCATGCTGTTTGACAGTGGACTTTTTTCTTTTTTCTTTTTTTTTCCCCCCCTTTGAACTGGACTGCTTTTGCTGGCTTGGCAGTAAGTGCTGTTTTCTCTCAGCACAACCATTAAATCTCTCACCTGCGTGTCCTGTGCAGAGCTGCAGTTGAGAGATAAGGTTGGTCTCTCTCAGCAGTGAGCATTGGTATTCCAGGCTCTCCTTTCAAGGGCATTTTGCTGTGATGAGGTGTCTGAAATGACAAGGAAAACATACAGGCATGTTAAATACCTTTGCTAGTCTGAGACAAGTAAGGGTAAATGGAAATGATTTAAAAATACATTTTGAAACTGTTAACAGAGTTCGTGGGTAACTGCAAATCACAGTTTTAGACAGGAGTATTACAGACCTATTCCAGCTGGCAGCATCCATTAAATTACAACAAGTAATGGAGGGTACTTGTCCTGCCCAGCTTATACTTAAAATCCAAATAAAACACAAAGGCTCTGAGCCCTTCTGAATGTGTGTTCCTGCATGTTCTTCATCTAAGGTCAGAAAGGTAGTTAGTGAAGGATTGAATCCATTACTTCAGTGTCTTGTTCCTGTGCCAGCCTCTGAGCACCTCCATCTTCCCACTGGGAAATGAGAAGGTGCCTGAGATGTTGGAATTTCCTGCAGAGCTCAGAGCACTGGCCTGGCATCCTGTGTGTGTGTGAGTCTCTTACAGAATCCGTGTTATGACCTGGGTTTAATTCTGTTTTCAAGGGCCACAAGAGTAAACATATGTAAGTGCTTCACCTCTTTTTACTCTTTGGTCGTTATCACTCTTACAAAATCAAACATAGCATAAAAATCTATCGATTAGAAAGTTGTCTGGGAAAATCTGTTTTGCACGTGCTTATTAACATTGTCGTGTGTTTACTGGCAAATATCACCAATCCTGTCTAGCTGTTAAAGAAATTGAGGCCCAGTGGTAACATTATATGTAGGATACAGTTCAAGATCAATTAAATTAAATTAAATTTAAATGCCAGTTTATACATATATCCATATGCACTACATGCTTCTGTTGTAGTTGCTGGAAATCTTCTTGGCATTTGGAGGTTAGAGAGCAATTCAGCCCTTCCTAAACTGCACAGCAAGTGCCTGGTCAGCAAAATGCCTCTTTGAGAGTCGGTAGAATGTACTGAACAAGGAGTGTATTGAACAGTTGCCCAAATACTAAACGCTAATTTGAAAATCTTGAAGAATCTCCTGGGGCCCTCTGGCTAGTGGTTCAGATGGGAAGGGTCTTCCAGAAGTCCTTGATCACATTTGTCAAGCCCATGCACGTGGTTTGGTTACCCTATGGCATCTCCCATTGCACTAGCTATCCACACTGGAGCAATGGAATTAATTCCCAGCTCTGTTGCTTGTACTGGCAATGTATATACCAACATGTTTAGTTCTCTTAATTTAAAATTGAAATCTGTGCAATTTATCAATGATACTGTGCAGATAGGCTGCAAATAAATTTAGCTTACGCTGCAGGGTTATGATCCTCCTCTATTATCAGGGATTCATGTGTGTGTTGTGTATTCTGTAGGTGGCCATCAGTTCACCAAATGAATCAAGGGCATCCTGACTTCTGAACTGCAGCAGTTCATTTTACAAGAGAGAGGGTTTTGTAGTCTGGAACCATAACAGTTCTTTTTTTGTGTGTGTGGATCTGGCACATATTTGTAACCATTTTGAGTCGACAGAAGACATAAGTATGGATTTCCACCCCCTCACACCTCCCCACATATACTTGGAAACAGAGGACTATGAATGATACAGTTAAAATAATTGAGCAATTCTGACTCACAGTTGAAACTTGTAAGTAGCTAAATGAGACAGCAAAGTGATGTTGGCTAAATGACACAGTTGTTTATGCAGTCACTGAAGTATTCTCACTTCATGTGTGGGTCCTTGAGTTGCTTGATATTCTCTTTATTGAAGAAGGAGAAATCCTTCATAATGTTAATGATTTGTTTTGTTTTCTTCGATCCTTAAATTCTGAGATCTGTGACTAACAGAAATTGTTGCCCACAGAAAAGCAATGTATCACTTACAATACAGAAAAGTTACTTTTCCAAAAATCGAGGCCAGCCAAGACATTTTCCAAGCTCTAAAGTCTCTGCATGCATGAAGAACTTATTGATTCTAGGGTTATTCTAAATTTAATTAAACTTCTGCTTTCTTTTCTAGTCTGGACAAAATTCTGTGTCTTCAAACCATAGGAATGATTATTTGTTATGAGAAGGGGTGAATTAGAGCCCTCTTTTTTCCACAATTGACGCCAATTTGGAATTTGTAGAAACTTTAGTTTGGGGATCAAACTCATCTTGAAAAAATCAGTGTAGCTGTTTTGTAGCTGTTGGCTAGTTCAGTGTTCCTTATTTACTGCAAATGCCAGCTAAATTTGCTGCCTAAAAGATATATTCCCAAACAGTTTTGGAATTCTGTTTGGGAATTAAGAGTGGGGATATTATTTCCAGGCAGCAGTGAATTCATCTAGCATGGAGATGCTGGCTCAAAGCATCAGGTAATGTATTTTATCTCATTTGCTTTCACATCTCCCTTAACTTCGGATGCATCTCTCTGAATTGTGTCCTGCAAGTGCAGGCTTTTCAACCTTTAAAATGTACAAAATTGCACCACAAATAGAGATAAGCAATAGTCCTGTCCTCAGATCCCAGTTCTTGGCCCAGATTCCCCTTCTCTGCTGTGTTGCTGGTGTGTTCCTCTGGCTGGATTTATCTGGTACTTCCATCCTTTTGGGGGTAATCTACTGTAGCAAGAGCCAATGCTCAGTGTCATAAGGAAAAAAAAATTATGCTTGTTCATTTTCCTTCTATGGCTGAGCTGAACCCTACCCAGTCTTCAGCATTCCATTTTCTTTTAAGTCTTTGTGAAATACCTCTTTGAAGGAGCTAACTTTGCTCCTGAAGAATATGTCTGGTTGGCCTTTCTTATCTTCTGCAGACAGAGAAACTGGAAGAACTGTCATTTTTTTCTGGGCTATTTTCCCTGGGCTTTTTTTCAGGCCTGTCTTTTATGTCACTAAATTTTTATATGCTTTTAAAAGTATTTATAATTCCATTAAAATGATTTTTAATTGTAAATTATATTTGTAAATTTCATAGCTTATTTGTAAATGTGTACATTGTATTTGTAAAAATAAGCTCCTAGCAACAGGTAGGAGCGTGGTTTAAGTACTGTTGACTTGTGTAGCAGGCTGAATGAGATCAATAAAGATGCACATCATTAAAAACATTTGAATCATCCATAATGTGAATCTATTTGTAGTGTTCCATTCAGGCCTCACAGGGTCATTGATGTGGGATTACTTTTTATTTTTCTGGATTTGTACATTCACTTACTGTGGTTTGCACCTGCAAGCAGAGCTACTACAGAAATAACCCCTCTAGTACTAGTAATGATGAGCACAAGCTTCATCCAGTGAGCAAAAAAATCATGCTTGCTTCTTAATTTAGCTGCTGGTTTTGGTTGCAATGTGGCTGAGGTTATTGTGAGGTCCAGAGCCAGTGAAGTTTCCCTAGGGCTAAACAGTAGTAGTTTGCTTGCAAAATGAAGGCTGGGATTTTGCAAAGGTTGTTTTGATGACTTGACAGTTGAGCTTGAAAAGTCTTAAATCCGTGGTTCTACTTAGTCATATTAAGCTGGGACACAGCCAGAAGTACAGCCAAAAAACACCTCCAGGTTGTGGACTAGGACTGTGTTATCTCAGGCTCTGTACAAATCCAGGACACAAGATTGTCCCTGTCTGGAACAACATGGCTTATTTTCCTTCTGACTGGGGAAGCTTTTTGTCTTTTTAAAGGCTGAGCCAAGTGAAAGATATGATCATCAAGTGTTAATTATCAGTCTAGTGATGCTATGGGGTTACTTTGGGGCTTGTGAAGAAACAATACCACCTGGAATATTGAGTTCTAGAACCTGTCTGATGTCTATACATGCAACTGTGAAAACTTGGTATTTCTGTGCTCAGCCTAGGTATACAAGTGGGTCTCAACTGCTCCTAAATTCCCCCCCCCCCCCAAATAATCACACATAGTGAGCAGTGCCCATTTAATTCCCTGCACAATTGTTACTATGCACAAAACCTGAAATGAATTGCGAAACTTCTGAGTGACTGTTCAAAACTCTCTACTTTCTCTCCATTCTCAGAATTAGTGATTGTGGTCTTAAACCCACTGTAAAATTGGTAGGGGATGGCAGTGGAGTTGTATGCTTTTGGATGCACCCACATTTGCACTCTAGTTCAAGTTTTCTTTGGAACTGTTGTTCCACTTCTGGTGCTTTGGTTTACATCACAGAGCACTCTGCATGCTGGTTCCTTCAGATGAACCTACACCAAAGGCTGCCTCTGGGGCTGCTTCTACTGTGCTGCTGCTGGCTTCCAGTCCACAGGGTTTACTAGAGCCAGCCTGAAAGAGTCCCTCTTGAAATAGGTGTAGTGTTGATGTCAGGGCCTCAGCACCCGCTTTACTTGGGGAAAAAATGTGCTTGTGCTGGTCAGTATTTATTATTTATATATATTGCCTAGCCTTTAGCTTTCAGCTGAAGCTCTTTGGTGTATACATGATCTACAAATCCTCTGGCTTAGCACCTGCCAACAAGAGAATGGCTTTCCTTGGACTCATGTTAGTGCAAAAGCTGTGATTAGTAGCAGTTTGTGATCTGGACGACCTACTCAATGAGTATCAGTAATATGCTGGACTGTATGTGTCTCTATATCCATTTCTGTTTATTAAATCTGATACTTGAAAATATGCATGAAATATGGCTTCATTTTTTCTTGGGAGTTTAGTGACCTGAATTTGGCCAGGCCATCTAAAGCCAGAGTTAAGAATTTTTTTTAAAAGAAATTGAGGTGCTTTTTTTTAAATTCAGTTGAAAAACAGGTCTCCTTAACTGTAGAAATAAGTCAATATTAACCAATTTTTAACTGTCCAATAATATTTTTTATTGACATTAGGTGAGGCTATTAGCAGTTGTAGAATCCCCTGAAAAAAATTTCACATAGGGACTGTGTCTTGATTTCAAGTGAGAAGCGAGCAGTAACAAATAGAATATGACATATATTGAAAGATGTAAGTTGAGGTACTCAAAAGCTTTGTAGATTTCTTCTGTTAGGTAATCTTTGTTTTTGAGAAGCAAAAACAACTAGGTTATCTTTGTAAAGAGCTCACTAAAATACCCTGGTGAGCTAGAGTGGTTTTTAAGGGGAAAAATTAGGTTATGCTTTGGAATAGGCAAGAAGAAGAAAAAAATGAAAGTAATTGTGGTCTCAGTAAGGTTTTCTTACTCATAAAGAGTGGAAAAATTGTGATGATTCTCTTTTGAAGGGAGATGAATAGTAGAATTACAGGAATAATCATGAAGTGGAACAGGTCAGTTAGCACATCGGGTACCAGTGTTTGTAAGAAGATTAAGGCTATTGAAATTTACAGGTGACGGTTTTAAAAGTGAAAAGAAAGGAAAGAAATTATTATGGAACTATCCAGTGTAGCTCTATATTGTAAGATCTTTTTTTCCATCAATGTGGAACCCCACTCAGGCTGGCCATTGCTTTCACTTTGAATGCCTTTATAGGCCTTAGTGACCAGCACTGTCTAATTCTTGATCTTTCCCTTTTTCGAATGTTTGTTCCGTTTTTGTCCTGTTGGTCCATTACTGCTAAAACTTTCAGTAGGCTCAGATGCATATGACTCATCTTTGCTTTCAGTGTTTCTTTCCTTCCAGCTCTTTGATAACTACTTACTACACTCTCAGTTTTCTGGTGCCACAATTTTTCCACTGCTGTCTGCACAGACCTTCAATCAGGCATCTTTATGGCGTTTTCCTCTGTTATCACATATATATTATATTTGAATATATGAATACAAGTTCCTCTAAACGTGCATACAAATGTTAACTTCATATTCTTTCTAAAAGGTGGTTTCCTATGGCTTATGAAAAATCTTGACAGTGATTAAGTAACCAGTGTACAAAGCAATTGATAATAATAAACAATATTGATTTATTTACTGCACTGTGCTGCCATTTCTGTTGGTTGGTGTAGTCTGGGTTTGTAAAATCTTTAGTGCTGGGATATGTTTCTGACCTGGGTTTGGATCTTAGTTTGTGATTATTGCTGAGGAGATTGCTATAAATGTAAGTTAAAAAGGGGGAAAATTATTTAATAGAACTTAGAAAATAATGTTCTGACAAGAGATCTTGGCTTTTCTGTATCAGCATCTAACCTCACTGCCTGCTGGCAGGGATAAAGAGTGTGTCACTGGTCAGAGGGTGGCCTGTCATCAGCTAATCTGGAATTCCCAGCACTTAACAAATTTACAGTGCTGGCAAAAGAGTAAAGCAAGAAGCTGGGTTGGCTGGAGGCTCATCTGGAGCTGTGTCTGCTTTTAGATCTCTGAATGCACAGTTTTAGTGCAAACAACTTTATGTATTTTCCTTGTATGCCTTCATTTTGAATTTCATCAGGGGTATGGCAGTTTGCAACCTGAACTGACTGTGGCTCAAGGTATGTGACTGAGGGAGTTTTAGGCAACCTGGTTTAAGTGTCAGTAGCAAACTACGTGCAGCGTCACAGAACGGGGTACAAGCTGCAACACCAGAATCACAGAATGGTTTGAGTTGGAAGGGACCTTAAAGATCATCTTGTTCCAACCCCCTACCATGGGCAGGGACACCTTCCACTAGAACACGTTGCTCCAAGCCTCATCCAGCCTGGCCTTGAACACTTCCAGGGATGGGACAGCCACAACTTCCCTGGACAACCTGTGCCAGTGTCTCACCACCCATAATGTAAAGAATTTCTTCCTAACATCAAATGTAAATGTTACGAGTTTATCTGTCAATGAAGTGGAGTTAAACAGAGCAGTCTCTTATACTGAGCTATCGGCTGTTCCCAAGGTTCATATCAACAGTAACATATTTTAATTCTGCCTGTTAATCTGATTTATCCATAAATGTCAATTCTAGGCCTACAAAAATTACGAGTAATTATGGATCACAAGAATGAAATGATAAGAGGAGAAATAATGGTGCCAGTCTGAGATAAAGATCACTTCAGAAGTCCCAAATTTATAGAATAATAAATTTGCAAAGAATAATAGAATAGGAATAATAAGAAAAAGAATAATAAACTTGCAAAGAATGAACAGACCCCTGAGTGAGCAGGTGTGAAGCATCTTCACTTTACTCATATCTGTTTCTTTCAGTTGAACACTTCACACATTTGTGAAGGGTTAACCCCCAAGGATGGGTGGTATAGAGGCTGCCTAGTGCGGAGCCCTAATTTCAAGGAAATTTTCATGTTCTGTTCTTTGAAGGGGTATTGATTTCCAAATCACACACCAACATGCCTCTGATCTTCCCGGGGATGAGTCATAGTGCAACGTGTATGTCGAAGCGCTGGGATCAAATTTGCAGTGTCTTGATCACTCCTGATGATAGGACTAGATGTTCTCTAATACCGTGTGTGGGGTTATAGAGCATGCCTTATTAAAAAAGAAGACTTAAAGCTATCAAAAGCAGAATGCTGAGGTTTTTGTTGATTTGGGTTTTTTTTTTTCATTAGTGCTCTGCTGTAAATTTTAAAGTGTAATAAAGTAACGAATGCTGCCTTGAGCTTGGTGGCTTTAAATGCTGGGTTAATTTACACTCAGAGCGGAGCTTTCAGTGTCAGGCGATCTTTTTTTTTGCCAACATAAGCACTCAGCTGAAACAACAGCTATGAGTCAGTTGACAGTGAACGCTGCTTGAATTGATTTAGTCCGAGTTCAGATTTAGCACATAATCATGTTCAATTTGATCCACCGTGCTGCCTAGAGATAAAAGGGTTGAAAAAATAGATTTAGCTTATGTCAGTCTTTGTGGTGATGTCATTGCCATGAGAGATGGAATAGCGCTGTTACTATGCTGTGCCTGCTCAGTTGGTGGGTGTACGGGGGAAAGGCAAGGAGCAACTCAGTTTAGTGCAAAGAGCTCGTGCTGGAAGCTTGCAGTCATTGAGCCAGAATTTTGGACTGTTCAATCGCAGTACTGAACTGAAGATTTTTTTCTTTATTTATTTTTTCCTTGCAACCGTTTGTTACTCTGAGCTTGCCTAACTCTGTGTTCAAAGGCGGGGGATGCCAGCCCGTAGCATGGACTGTGATGTTTCCACTCTGGTTGCCTGTGGGGTTGATGTGGAGGTTTTTGCCAACCAAGAGGTTAAGGTATGAGCCTTCAGTTCTTTTGTTACAGATGCTTCTTAGGAAAGCCTCTGGGAGCAATAGGCACTTGTATGTAGCAATTCAGAATAAGGAGGCAGATGAGATTCTGCTGCAGTAGTAAAAGACTCACAGTTAAAAAAATCTGTTAATTAGGGGAGAGAAATATGGGAGAGGAATTGTGCCTGCTTTTTCTGTGTTTTGATAAGCTGAAAGAATAGGCTGTGTTTACTCTTTAATGATATAAGAAATGGGTTATATAACTGACATCTGTGCATATGCATGTTTCATATTCATAAAAAAATCTTTCATTGTTAATTTTGTCAAGTTATTCTTAGTCCAATGTCACTTTTTAGATCAGTCTTGCTATGAATGTTATTTATCAGTGTTGATAACCTTCAGATATTTTTACGCAGTTCAACAGTAGCTGTTTCTTTCCTTCAGATTCAAATCATGTGTGCAAGTATAAATTTTTGCAAAGGGTTAAAAGTTTGTAGCAAGTGTTTTGGTGCATCTGCAATGTAACAGAACACAAAAAGTTGTGCATCTTGCATATCATATGATTACCTGAAAGACAATGCTTAAATCTAAAGCTTGATATGCTGGGCTTATAGTCTCTTAATTAGACAACTCCTGTAGAAAAGTCATTGTGTGTAATTGCTTACTGTTGAAATCAATTATCTTTTTCATTTATTCTCATACTACTGCAAGAAAATCACTGGAAATTAAGTTTGAAAGAGGAATTTTAAGTATGCTTTTCACAGATCATCTGAAAGAGCTCACAGGCGTAATACAGTGTTATTCAGCAGTTTATTTAAAGGACAAAGGTACAGAGAAAATTAGTTTCTAATCTGATTGTTCTTAGTATTGAAAGAATGGACCAGGGTAAAAAGGATTTACAAATTGGAGGTCAAACTTTGAATCTCTGTTCTGTTTGATTCTGAATCAGACATTGAAGCCAGTGGAAATATCTGGAAATAAAACTACTGTTATTTGCAAGAGATTATGTTGATTTTTATTTCCGTGTTAGTTTGTTACCAGGTGAGATCATGTGTAGTTTGTACAAATGCTTTTGTGTTGGCAGCAAGAGATTCTTCTTAATTTAAGAAGCTTTTCCCTAACAGTTTCATACTGGATTTAGAGATGAAATAGTGAGTAATTCAGAGGAATGATACAGATGAGCAGTTTTGCCTGCACTGAGACATGTTTTCTGTATTATTTTGAAGTAGTAAAATGTTCATCTGCTTATTCCTTTTTACTTCTTTTTTTTTTTTTTTACTTAAAAACGTATTTTTTAACATGTAGGATTTACACTTGCATCGATATGAACTTGTATCTGCATCAACTGTCTTTTAGTATATGGTGCAAGTTCAGTGTAAGACTATGCAAAGAAATTAAACTTGTAGTAAGCTTCTTGTATCCTTATTCATATTTCAGTAGCAATGAAAAAGCAAAATTTTGGCTTCCATAAATCAGCAGAAAGCATTCCACTGACTTGGGCAAGACTTTGATTAGCCCTATTTAAGCGGCAGCATCTGGAAAGTGTGGGCCAGGAACATGAGATAAAAGAGAACAAAAGGGTTACAGAGACGTTGCAGTTGCAGGAATTGCAATCCCTTTCATATTACTTGGGCTTCCTGTACCTTGTTTGCTCTGGTTAAAACTGCTGGGTTTTGTGTTTTTTTCCCTTATGTCTGAATTAAAATGTTGATTGCAAAGACTTTGGGTATATTTACAGTGGGGACTGCACTGCAGACTGCACTGCAGCTCAGAAATGCTAAGTCTACTTCGAAGTTGCCTGGCTTAGATGCTGCCAGCAGCGTGTCCTGTGTGACCCAGAGCTCACTGCAGGCTCATTTACACCCAGTTGTCACCAAAGTGCTGCCCAAGCCTGGCCAGCTCTGTGCTCATCCCCAGGCTCTCCACACAGCAGCCGGCAGTGTGGGCATCCTCTTTGTGAAAGTTTCAGTGCTGCTGAGAGTTTAAAGGTGGAGAGACCTACTGCTCTTGGATCGCTCCCAGGAGAACTGCAGGGAAAAAAAGAGGATTTTTTTTTTTTTGGTGTGCCTGCAAGAGGGGTTCACTTCAAGGTCGGTTTTTTTGTTGTGACAGTATGGTCACATAAAAATGTTTATGTGACTTTGATAGGAGGGGGAACATCAAGCTTTAGGGTTAAAATGGGAAGAGGCTGTTTCTGAGAAGTGATGGGGATGGAAGTTGAAGTTAATAGAACAAAGGAAAGCACAGAAATCCTGCCTTCTCCCTTGGCCTGTTCTCCCATGAGTATCTACCCCTCTGTCCAGTCCTTATGCAGGTCAGCAGGAAGGCACAAGTAGCATTGACAGCTGAAGTCAAGGCTATTGTCCCTTCCATTTTCTTCTCCAATAAAGCTTTTAATGTTGGGGGAAGTTTATTACTAGGGAATCTTCTGGCTGTGTGAAGGGAACATTCCTTCAGTGGTGACACAATATTAAAGATTTTACAATACGTGTGGTGCTTGGTGAGATTTGCTCAAATGAACTATTAGTCCTGTAGAAGTAGTTCTCTGATGTCAGCAAGGACTGTGTTTAGGGTTTAGGATACGTTTACAGCATATCTCACTTTATTTCAGTTTAGGTTCAGAACTGACATGAGGCTTGGGAGAAGGATACTGTCTGCAGTAAGACATTGTTCTCCCATGGGGCTTGGAAGAAGGATGCTGACTGCAGGGAGCCATGATTCTCCTCGGAGGCTTGGGAGAGGGATGTTGGCTGCAGGGAGCCATTCCTTTGCCACTTGGCTTGGCTGCTCCTGTGGGATGGAAGGGGGTGCCAGGCCTGCAGTGGCAGAGCTCAGTATGTTCAGGCTCTGAAGTTGCCAGTTTTCAAGAGCACTGGCCCTTCAATGCTGGGCAGTTCTTATACAGAGTTGACATTGGGCACAGGGCTTGGAGCTCTCCAGCTTAGTGCTGCTTTTCCACCCATGGAGGCGACCTTGTTGTAGGCACTGTGCTCTTAGCATCTGGCAGTCAGGCTTGGAAACACTCTTTTTTCCATTTGGCCTCTGGAACAGGGGAGCAATTGCTTAGTACTGAAGGCAAAGCCTTTTAGTTGCAGCATTTGGAGAGTCTCATCCTTTCAACAAACAAAGGTTTGTATGGCTGCCCTGGAAATAGCAGCTGGCTCACAGCACTGGCACTGTTGGTTTGCCATCCATGAACCCGTCCAACCAGCCTCTCAGCTTTGATCAGCTGCTGCTTTGAATTGTCTTTTCTAATCCAAAAATTGGGTCAGGCTAATCAACATGTTACTGACTGTATAGTGCCAATAGGTCAGGAACTGGTGAAGTTGAGAAGGCAACCACAGAAGTCACTAAGTGCAATTCTGCTTTGAAGTTCACCTGGATAATTAAAATTCTTCTTTCAGTGCCTTTAGATGATAATTTTATGTAATGATCTTTGTTACATAAGCAATTAGTTAATGAATATCTTGTTTATTTCTAATAGAGAATTCCAGACATCACTGAAACAGTGGCAGAGAATTTAAACTCCTGCTTCTTACTCTAAGCAACATGTTCTTATATGATTAATTCTATATATTCTCTCTTCAGTTATGCTCATATGCACCATTCTCTTCTGAAGCAAGGTAGGACTGGGACAACTTGGCACTAATGAACTGAGAAGAAATACTAATGATCCATCTGGATCACATTTGTATCTTAAGATGGTAATGTAAAGTAATGTGGATGGGGCCATTATCTTAATGCAGGAAAAAACAACGTGGACGTGAGCCAGGCAGCAAAGGGAAATAGTAGAAATAGTTTCACTGTTTTGACTGTATTGCTTTGGAGGATTAATCCCATTGGAGCAGGGTCTCTGTCAATCTGTAAACTCATTACTCAGTTCCAACGCTCCAGCGAACACCCTGCTAATAGGAATTGTTTGGGATGGATGGGTTGGAGGTCAGTCACTGCCCTGCAGTTGCCTTTCAGAGGTTTAGCAGACTAAACTTCTGAGGTCCAGAGGGCAAAAGCACACTAGATGCTTGTGGTTTTTGCTCTCCACTTCAATTCTCCGCTTGTACAAGTGGCTCATTTACAAAGATGTTCTGAGGTTTAAAGTTTAAGTGCTCCAAGATTAGAGTCAAGCGAAGAAAGCTGGAGAAAAAGGAGTGTAGCTACCCCTCTAGATGCTGCCAGCTGTCTAGTGGCAGAAAGCGTGACTTGCTGGGAGAGTTTCTGAGTTTCTTTGTTTAAATTCTTCTCCTTAGCCACGTGAGCTTGGTTTGTGGGAAGAGACTGTTGCACAGTCATAAGACTCCACAGATAGGCTATAAGGAGGGAACCAAAGAACAGCATGACTACCAAAAATACCCTGATGGCTAGAAAGGTCTGCTTTATGACTTCTGTTGGCATTTTCTGTAGTTGGTAGTTATTTCTATTTGCAAATAAGATTGCGTCTGTGAAATCTGGAGGATCCAATAGTTCTGCTGGAGAAAAAGACATACATATCTTTTGATTTCTGCTTATGTCTGTCTTCACCTGAAGTAAGCAATAAAGAGGAGCTTTGCAGATGCCAAAGTGCTGTTTCCAGCACAGTGACCCTGCTGTGGGCTTCAGTGTCAGCACTGAGAGACTCTGAGCCAGCAAACCTGGGGCTCACAGAGGTGCTGCTGATAACCTGTGTTACAAACATAGGTTAGGTTTCGCCTTTGTCCTTCTAACTTGTGAATGCAACTAAGCTCTTTAAGAAGTTTCCAAAGAAGTGAAACAGTGGTAAGACATCTAAGGGTCATGATGTGCCCTTTAGGCTTACCTTCGATTACTTGTATTTGCTTTTCCCTTAACTTGGAAGAAGGGAATGCTGCTGTTTTACCAGAGGTCAGTGGCAGCTACAGGTTCTTATGCACCTGTGAATCCCAGAATCATAGAATATGGACAAGCTTTCTGTTTCTCCATCTTGACCCTTTTAATGCTAACAGTGAACAGCAGTTTTGTATTTCCTCTGATCCTTCTTTCTGTTGGAAGTCACATGAAGGGATTTCCCCTTCATAAGGATAACTAGACAATGAGCAATTTCTCAAATGAAAATAAATAACAGCTAGAATGCGTTGGTAGAAGGTGCAGCATTAGTCCAAGGCAGGTAATAAGGTAAGATGGACTTTGTAATTATGCTGATAAATATGCCCAGCCTATGTGAGGAGCAATGAAGAGATGATGATTTTCTTCAGCAGATTTGAAGAATTAATCAGTACAGCTAAAGATTCATGTACTTGTAATACAGATACAAGTGTGATACTGATTTGTCATTAAATAATTACTTTGGTTAGAATTTCCAGAAGAACCTAGAGAGGTGAAGTATCCAAATTCTTTGTTTTTCTCAAAAAAAATAAAATCTAGGACATGTTTTCAGGTCTTTGGTGATCCAGTCTCATTCTCTGCTGAAGGTGCTGTATATGTGCACTCTTTTGTCTCAAATTTTACTGATGCTGTTTGCTCCTGCTTAGCATGACTAAGCTTTGATACTGAGTGAAGTTGCAGGTTTTGAGGCAGAGGTCTGAACCAACCTTTAATGTTTTTATTTTGCTCGTGGACTAATGTACATGCTTTATAGTTGGACAATTCTTCCTTTAATATTTTCTAGGGGTGATTCTACCAAAAGCCTTAAATAATCTACTCAGTTCTGATCGTTCATGTGCTGAACAGCCTGTTTGCTTTGGAAGATGTTATCTAATCACGTGCTGGTGTGCAGACAACTGTGACAGTGCGGTGTTGAGCAGAGAATTCTTCCTTGGCAAAGAGATGCTAAAGAAGAAGACTACCACAGTTTATCAAACACTTGGCTAACATACAGGCTGCTAAGGTCCAGAAACTGGCTAAGCAAAGCTTCCAGTCAGTGCTCAGTTGCTGGAAGGGTGTGTGTTTTCCATCCCCGTGTTTACAGTGGTACCAGCTTTGTGTGCAAGAGCTTTTCTGAAAATTTTCCCCGTTAATGTGACTAAGTGTCAATAAGCACTTTCTCCTTGTAAATGCCAACAGAATTAAAATTTCCCCCATGGGAGATTTCTGAGACTATACTGTCCAACCCTCCTTGAAGTAACTGTGTTTTCTAACTTCTAGTGTTGAGTCTTGACTCTTGTGTTTGTTGTAGGTCATGCAGATGAGCCTCAGTTGCTGCCAGTGTGAGGCATGACAATTTAGCTGCTCTCTGCACTAACTGCAGTATAGGGTATTGGACATTTAATTTTTTTGGCCAAATAGTAAACTTCTCCCCTTTCTTTTCCTCATTGCCTTTGCTTCTGAAATGCATGTGCAGCCATTGAGTTTGGCTCCAATCTGTTTTCCGTATAGAATTCAGGTTGATTTTTGCTTTGTTTATGTCAGTTCCTGAAAGCACAGACCACCTTCTCATAACATCAGTGTCCTCGTGATGTGTTTTACTGTCCCCATGTGGGATTGTGGGATTTCTGTTGCTGAATCAAGGAGAAGCCTCTGATTGTTGCAGCTCTGATGGAGTAAACAGCCCCATTGCCCTTGCAGAGTGGGAAACCAGCTGGATGGGCTGGGTGCTGCAGCAGCATCTCCATGGCAGTGTGTCTGTTCTGTGCACTTGGAGTTGATGAAAAACCTCAAATGGTGTTATAGGTAAAAACTTCCAAGCATTCTCATTTGCAGATGGAGAATTAAGGAACCAGGAAGTAAGTTTTCTGATTAGGAAACTGGATTGGAATGTGTCAGAGCTGGTGTAATTAGTAAACCCTTGGTTTTAACAATCAGGTTCTGTAGATGTTCAATCTCAAATGCTACTGAGCAGTAGATGTTTTCCAGAGAGCAAGGAGCTTTACTTACTTAATAGCTGGCTTTGGTTGGGGTTTTGTTGTTGTTGTTCTTATTTGTTTGGTTTTTTATCTAGCTCAAACTTGCTACTTTTCAGAATCTGCATTAGATTCCGGCAGCATCTGGATGGAGAGACTGACTTTATCTTTCGGGATGGCTTCATATTTAGCAGGAGCAATGCACTGCAGCATGGAAGAGCCTCCAGTTTTGCAGCAGCAGATACTCCCATCTGTTGAAATAATAGTCACTGAGCTGAGGAACCCAATGAACATGTTGTGCTCAGAGCAATAGCAACAGGCAGCTGTACAGGGGAATTTCTGCAGCTCAGTTTGTCACTCGCAGAAGAATCTCTCCTGTAGTGAGTAATATGCTGGCCATAAAAAGGTGGAGGCATTCATACAGCTGAATCATGCAGCGTGACTTCTGCTGTGTTATACCCATGACTTGGCCAGAGAAGGGGTAACCTTGCAGAAATCTCACTTGTTCTTTTATTCATGTAGGTCAGATGTGCTGGTGTGAGGCAGATGAACAAGTTATGGTAAAAAAAACCTGCTAATCCTCTCAATAAAAGAAATTCCATTTATGGAGGAGATAAGAAGATTATTTTTTATTAGCTGTACAAATGTTATTCAAACTTTACCAACCTCAAGTTTCATCATCCTTTGCTGTGTATTCTCTTGCCCAGTGATAAGGTTCATTCAGTTTTGACCACTTTTCCGTATTTCTCAGAGAAAACCAATAACTAAACCACTAAGAATAAAGGTTTTTAATTATCTAAATAATCAGACCTAGACTGGGAAATTTGTTTTAACCACCACTTCTCTGTGGCTGGTTTTTTTGGTTGTTAGTTTTGTTGGAGGTGATGTGATGTGTGCTGTGTTTTGTTTGGGTGATTATTGTTTTATTTCCTAGTGTTGATACAAAAAAATACAAAACCAAAACCCACTCACTGTCAGAAATGGTCTTTCTCCCTCAAAGAGGAACATTTATTTAAAAGAAGTAAATATCTTTAAGGGGAAGGTCAGAGGTGGAAGTCCTCCAAGCTGTGGTTTTAACCTGAGGGAGGAGGAAAGAAGTTGTTTAAGCAAAATGTGGCAGAAATGAGGAAGGGGAGCATAAGGTTTCAGAGGACAGAAGTTACTGTGAAGAACGGCCTCTGTGGTGAAAGACCAAGAGTGGAGAAAACCCTTGTGGAGGCAGGGGAAGGGAAGGTGGTTTGTGGCAGGGCTTCTGACTGAGAGGGTGATGATGGCAGGGAAGTGAGGATGGAGGGAGAGTTGATGAAAACAAGAACATTCAATGGAAGACCAAGGTGGGAACAGATGACTTTGACTTCTCATGCTGTAGTGGAATTATTTAAGGGCAGAAGATGACACAAGATGCCAGAAAAACCCATTGATAGTCTTTTTTAGAAGACTTCGTGAGAAGGCTTTCACCAGGCAGGTGTTAGCATCATTAAAACCTTAGTTAAATTAATCTTGACAGCTTTCTACTTTCCTGACAGCACGTTCCACCTCCAGGTAACAAAATCCCTTTGTGAACTGTTACTCTGGGCTGCTGCCACTCTCCTGTCAACACCCTCCTCAAAATTTTTTGCTGTTAAATGTCTCACAAGGAATTAAATGATTGAACATGGATAGATTAAGCTACATATGCATGCATGGGACAGAAAATAATTTGGAAACCTTACCAAAAAATCAAATCTATTTTTTTTAACATATCTTATTCCTACCTTCTGTGTCTTTCTTTCTGCTTCATCCTTCTGGAATGCAAGAAGGAATTGTTTGTTTTCCCTTGTTGTTTTTGTTCAGCGTGGTAGATGGTACCAGAAATAAATAATAATTTTTAAACTGTAGAAAGTAAGTGATACAGTAAGATGTGATATATCAAATAATGCAAATGTTCTGGGTGCATTTTTTGGCACATGGAGGTAGGAATTTTTTTTATTTTCTATTTTGATTTTATCAATTAAAGAAGAAATTAATAGTGGCAAGTACTGCTGTTGAAAATTATTTTGAAATAAAATCTGAGATCAGATGAACAAGGAAAACGTTTTTGAAAAGACATTTTGGACAACCTTATGGAGCTGGTAAATAGTGTCTCCTAAGAAGATTATCTGGGAGACCAAGAAGTACATGGGAATTAGCAGCTAAGGAGGCACTTTTGAATGCATAATGGAGATTATCTATCCTGATGCAAAGGACAGATGGGACATACATTAAGAGACTATTAGGGCTAGATCAGATACTCCTTTTGCTTTACAGCAGTTTAAGGATTCATATATATATATATATATACATGCACATACATAAATCAAGTGTGCAAAATCACAAAGTAAATTTCAATTAGCAGAGGTTTTAAATAAGAACAAGGAAAGTCTTGTGATGTATAAAAATTAAGAGGAAAACCAATGTGCAAATCCATTAACAACAAGATCCATAATGTATGGGGAGGTTATGGTGTGACTGATTTCATGTGTTTTATATAAAGGGCTTGAAAGATAATCAGCTAAATTAACAAAAAAAACCCCCAACCCTAGTAGTGGCCAGAGCAGAGAAAAACTGCTAAAAATATGTCAGTAAGACATTTATTTAAGTGTACAGGACCTGCTAAAATCTACCTAAGAATGCTTAAGGATGTAGCTGAAATAATTTTTTACTGTATGAAACTGAGAATTCAGAGGTTACAAAGAGACTACTGATGATGGGAGATGGAAAGAAAGAAAAAGCATTTGTGTTTAAAAGGATAAGGGGGAGAAAGGCCTTGATAATTCCAGCTTATTTTTGTCTGACTTGAATTTTGGAAATAAGTTTGTAAGTACTTGGAAGTAAGTAGGCCTGGATTGTCTAGACCAAATCATGGGAAACCAATATGCCTTCCTTGTTTGACAGGGCAGGAGGATAAGTGGGATAAAAGATATGTGGAATGTAGATCTTTTGACTGAAACTTTCACACTGTTCAAGTAATTTCCATAAGTAATCTACATTCTAAATATAATTTCTGCAAGGTGGGTGCATAGTTGTTTACAGGATGTCTACACCAGAACCAGCTCATTCTCAAATGGTGAAGACATTTAAGTAGATAAGGTCACATGTTTCTTCCTGGAACCAGGTTGAGATTAATGGCAGTAGTCAACAGAGAAAAGACCTTAAAAAACGTGTGGATGACAGTGTTCTGATGGGGCAGGGTCAAAATTCTGAACAACCTTTAATTAAGCAACAGGATGAAATTTAGTGCAAAGGAGAAAAGCTGAAAAGAAATCACAGTCACAGCTCTATAAAGAAATCCACATGTGTAAACAGTTGTGTGATGCAAATCTCTTATGAGTTCTAGTGAATTACAATAGTAATAGTGAGAAGTACCATCCTTCTGTAATCAAAACAAATGTAGAATTACTGAATGGTTTGGGTTCAAAGTGACCTTCAAATATCGTCTCTTTCCAACCTCTTGCCCTGGGCAGGGACAGCTTCCACTATCCCAGGTTGCTCGAAGTCCGATCCGGCCTGGCCTTGAACCCTTCCAGGGATGGGGCATTCACAGCTTCTCTGGGCAACCTGTGCCAGTGCCTCACCACTCTCAGTGTAAAAAATTTCTTCCTTAAGTCCAATCTAAACCTGCCCTCTTTAGTTTGAAAACCATTGCCCCTTGTCTGTCACTACAGGCCCTGGTAAAAGGTCTTTCTCCATCTTTCTTCTGTATCCTCCCCAAGTATTCAAAGGCTGCAATAAGGTTTCCCCGTAGCCTTCTCTTCTCCAGGCTGATCAGCCCCAACTCTCAGCCTTTCCTCACAGGAGAGGTGCTCCAGCCCTCTGATCCCCTCCCTCCTCTGAACTTGCTCCAACAGGTCCATGTCTTTATGTCTTGTGTTGAGAACTCCAGAACTAGGTGCAGGTCTCCAGGTGGGTCTCAGTGGAGAGGAGTAGATGGGGATCATCACTTCTCTCGGCCTGTTGGCTGTTCCTTTTATACAGCCCAGGATACAATTCCCTGTATGTAATTTCTGGACACACAGGAAACAGGGGCTTATTCTCTCTCTTTAGTACAGTGATGCTGAGCCACCACAGCTGGTTTTCAGTGTGCTCTAAAGGAAGGCAGATGACTGGAGAGGACGAGGCAAAGCTGCAAGGACACTAGAAGCTTGGCAAAGAGGCCAGGCTGGCAGCATTTACACTCTTCTGTCACAGCTAGTTATTGGTGTGAGGGGTTATTCCACTTTTTGAAGTTGTTACAGGGCCTGGATTTGTGAAATAAAAGTCAAGTCTCTCTTACTGTTTGGACAGTGGTTTGCAAGAGACAGCTGCTTTCTAACTGTTGTCAAGCCAACCAAAAGCTTTGGATTTTGTTGTGGTGTTCTTGAGCATGTTGATTCTGTTGAGTGGCAGTTCATTAGTTTGGGTTCTGTGCTAATGTGGCCACTGGACAGTTTAAGTCAGTTTAACTAAATTTGCTATTGCACATGTGCTGTTTGTCTCTGCTAACTGGTCAGACTTTTCAGATGCACCCTTTTTTTTTTTTTTTTTCTAAAAATGAGATTTCACATTGCGGTCTTGTTTCCAGAGCCTAAGAAGAAAACTGCTGAAGTGTGAAATGTAGTACCTTTATCTTTAGAAACAGCTGATTACATTAGAGGAACTCCAGGGCTGTGTGACCAGCCAGCTTTCTGCAGGCAACTGCTAGTCCTTGAACCAGAATCTGAGAATCGTTGAACTAAAAAAAATTCTTATTAATCAAGACAGCTGGGAGTAAAGCCAAGTGCTGGGCCATAACAGTAATAAGTATGCTGCTTATGGTAGACAGAAGTAAATAATTGCTATACTCAAGATTTTAGAGGTTTGGGAAGTTGATGCATTTTTGCCTGATTTTTTTAAAATAAATGGATAAAGAGGAAAGATGTTAAGGTATCTACTTCATGCTTTTGTAGCAGATAACTAGACTGAAACTGTTAGAAAACGTGTAGTGGTGTAAGCTACCTCCCCTCAATCTTGACTCCAAAGGTAGTGATATTGTTGGGGGTAGGGGAAAGAGCTTGGCATACAGGGCATTACTCAATGCATGTTGCATCCTAGAAAAGAGTACACAGTATTTTTTCATGTCACTGGCTCAGTGTTTGCTAACATTTCTGCTTAAGCTTTAACTATATCATATAGTTTTATAGTTTATGTATTTTATAGTGAAACAGAAGCAGAGCAAAGGACATTAACAATTTCAGGAAGAACAGTGTTAGATAAGGAGAATTTACTTTGGAGATAAATAACTGGTGAAAGTGTGGTAAAATGATGCTTAATGGGAGTTTATACTTGTGTGTAAAATGAAGTATGTGGCTGACAATGGCTGCAGATTGGTACCTATTAAACTATTTGGGTTGGAAATAGAC
>VYXB01010500.1:165604-197674 GCA_013397135.1 Pachyramphus minor
ATAGAGAGTCTGGACTCTGTTGAGGGACTTATGGGATGAACATGTTCACTTTTAGTTGATAATTTGCCCTTCTTAATTAAATAGTAGCATCCCATACTGATTAAGTACACAGTTTTCAATTTCAATTTCAATTGAAAAGTGTAAATTCTATTCTTAAGACTACAACTGATGCTGCTTCTGCTGTGCAGTGATGTGCAGCTGGGTGCAGGTACAGTCCATGCATCAGGCTGAGTGGTCTGGGAGACCCTCTGGCATTTGAAGATGAAACCCCAGCAGGGAGCAGGTTATTAGAATTGCTTCCCATTATTTTGACTGACTAGTTCCCCCAAAATGGGCACTCCCACTTCTTCTCCTGTCATTTAGAATCTATTTGCACCAAACTTTAGTGCTTTGAAAACCTCAGTGACCTCAAAGTCAGACTCTTTGAGTCTACACTCTGTCAGGGGAGGCTTAGATTGGATATGAGGAAAAAGTTCTTCCCTCAGAGGGTGATTGGGCATTGAACAGGCTCCCCAGGGTAGTGGTCACAGCACCAACCCTAACAGAGTTCAAGAAATGTTTGGACACTGCTCTCAGGCACATGGTGTGACTCTTGGGGAGTCCTGTGCAGGGCCAGGAGTTGGACTTTGATAATCCTTACAGGTCCCTTCCAGCTCTGGATATTCTCTGATTCTATATGTCTGTCTCCAGCATTACACACTGGCACAAGGGCATTCACAAGACACCTTTCTGACACACAGGCAGCGTGAAACAGTGCCACAGGGCAAGAAACTCTGTGGTATACTAATGATTTTTATGTGGCCCACTTATTTTTTAAAAAAACTTGTTCATAAAGAGAAGAAAATCTCCTTTTGGTACCACTTTGCTTGCCAGTCACAGGACTTGTGCCTTCTTATTGACTGCTGTTGATCTGTGGAGAGCAGCTTCAGTTTCATAATACCAACCCAGTATCTTTTTAATATCATGCTGCTACTGATACATTTTTCACATCAGGAAATGAAAAAGATTTTGATGAAGAGCAGTTCTAGATTTAGCTCTAAGATAGGATTAGTCTACTTTCCAATTCTTGTTTCTAAACGAAATCTGTGCCAACTGGAAATTATCCAGTTGGTTGAAAAATGACATGGGAGCAGTTCGGTCAGGAATATTTGCTTTTTCACCCTGGGGTTTCTTCCATCTGCCTAATAAAACAATTATATCACTGTAAGACTGAAATTCCCTTGTCCTTGTCCTGTCTGGAAGTGGATGGTATAGTGGCTGTTGAGGCAGATGGAAACCATTGCCTCTTTTTCTGTCCTTCTGTACCTGATACAGAGCCTGGGTCTGTCATCCCATCAACCCCTTTTTGGGTTCTGGGAAGCTGCTTACCAAGTTTACACCTTCTCTTCTGGCCTACACAAGCCCAGTTTTCTGCAGTGTACTAAATTCTTGGTTTCATTAGGTACTATAACACTATAAAGTTCTAGAGGCTAATTAAGCATTGTGGTATATATCGGAAATGAAAATACACAGTTGAAATTTTTTTCATTAGGCAGGTAAACCACTGTATGGCATTTCTTTTGGTGTTTCAGCATCTGTGCAACTTGGGATCCTGGTGTCCTCTAAAGACTGTGACCTCTGATGGGGGAGGAAACAGCCTCTCCAAGTGTAAAAGTATTTTCAGCACATTTTTTTTTTCACCAAAATTTGTTGAAACTGGAAAACATTGTCAGTTTTTTTGTAGGACAGTGCTGAGCTGGGGGTTCCAGTGACAATATAGAAGCGGCATGGAGGGAAGAGTGTCTCATCTCTGTTTATGCAGATGCTTTCCATCCATTTTCTGCCATGATCTGCAAAATCAAATTCACAGTTAAACTTTTCAGAGTGATAACAGCATTAAGAGGAATTATACCCAGCGGATTATAGCTCATCTGAGCCTCCTCTGAGGGCACCAAATCAGTGAATGTGGGAGAAAGAGAAACTTGCATCCTTTTAGAACTCTTTCAGTGCAATGCATAAATATGATCATTTTATTCTGTGGAAGTTCTGACATTTGAATTTAGGAGGAACAGACTGTTGATGATGAATATGGATTTTCACTGAGAAGCTACAGAAGGAAAGGGGCTCCATCTCTCTGATAACCTTCATGGCTGCCTCTGGGTCTGCTCTAACACGTCCCTGTCCTTTTTACATTGAGGGCCCCAGAGCAGGAGGCAGCACTCCAGGTGGGATCTCACTAGAGCAGAGCAGAGGGGCAGAATCCACTCCCTCACCCTGCTGCCCTCACTGCTCTTGGTGCATCCCAGGACACAGTTGCCTTTATGGGCTGCAAGTGAACATTGATGGTTCATGTCAAGCATGATATTTGTCAACATGATGTCAATATCCCTCTGTTTGTCACACTTGTAAACAGAACATTTCTTACTGTTTTTGCTCTTTTCCAGTCCAAGATGATTTTTTTCCCCCCTAGTTTTCTTTTTACCTCCTCCTTACATGTTTATTTCTGTTACTTTTGTGTAAACCATTAAGCCTGAAATACGATTTACGCGTAGTTCATGTAGGATTGCTACAGACTCAACTGGAGGCAGCTTATTCCTGTCCTCAGTATATCTTCATTGTACAAAGAGGCTTCATCCAGTCCCAGCCTGTAACTCCTAAGTGTTCAGACATACAGACAACAGACCTGCTTGAGTAATTTGCAAATGAAGTGTAAGACAGCAAATGACAGATGGTTGAGACAGACTGGCAAGAATAAGAAACAGCCAAACAGTACAACCAGAGCATGGGCACAGCACTGCTGGTTGTGCCCACTGACTGTGGGCTGCAGTGGCAGGGAGGAAGGCAAGAGAGGATGATGAGAGGATGTGTATGGGTGGGTCAGTAGTTCCCTTGTACCTTTTTTCCGTGGTTAAATAACATTGATGGAGCAGCATGAGATTAGATTCTATTCCATTCTCCTACTTGTGGGTTGGGTTTTTTTTTCACAGTCACTTTCAAAATTGTCAGTGTCCTTTCCAAATCCAGACAAGTCTTTATTTTTAGTCATGTTCGTGCAGTTTGTGGTGTTGGGGAGAGGGAAGGGAAAAAGCTGTCCCCATGACTGATGAGAAACAGCTGAAATGCTATAAATTTTGATCACTGTAGGCAAAATAGTAAATCAGGAATGGGCAAGGCAAGCATTTTATTTGTTTAAACTGTCCCATGGCTTGTTCTTGTTTATTTTTCTAGTTTAACTGGGTTGACAGAGTCAGGGAATGAATAGTATGCATTTTACGGTTGTTTTACAACGTTGCATCTCCAAGAGTATAAATAAAACACAGTTTCTCAGCTCTTAGTGCCTGGCACAGGTTGCCCAATTCTTGCATTTAGAATTTTGCACACTGACGTCCTGATACTGCGTCACTGACAACAACAGAGGTGTCCCCTGACACTTGGACAGCTCTGTGAAACAGTGAAGAGTAGTGTCATAAGAAGATGGATATTTATGTAGCTTTTCTTATGGCCCTGAAGTTTATACGGTTAATATGATGAAGAAATGCTTTGCTCTGAGGGTGGTGAGGCCCTGGCACAGGTTGCCCAGGGAAGTTGTGGTTGCCCCATCCCTGGAAGTGTTCAAGGCCAAGTTGGATGGGGCTTGGAGCGACCTGGGATAGTGGAAGGTGTCTTGTCCATGGCAGGAGGTTGGAATGAGATGGTCTTTAAGATCCCTTCCAACCCAAACTGTTCTATCATTCTTTCAATATGACTAATTTTCACATAGCTTTTCCTAGTGAATAACTTCAATCCTAGTTTCCTGCACAAGTTTGACCACCAATCCCTTATTTACTATGATCTCTAGCACCTCAGTTTGGTTGTGGTGGTTTTCTTTTTTTTTCTTTTCCATGAGTGCCAGCTAACTATTTTTATGAGAGATACCAGCTTGCATCTCCATTAGCATTTTGAGTCTGAGCCGGGGATTCTTATGAGGAAACTCTCCTGTTGCTCTTCATTAACCGTCCTTTTCGTTCACATGGCAGAGCAGTTCATGAACTGGATGCCTTTCAGATTAAATTAATATAGAAGATGCACTCTAGTGGTGTGCCTGATATGCTCCAACAGCTAATGGGCATTCAGTCTATGGCACCTGATCAGCAAGTCCTCAGCACCAACTGTTTTGCTGCAGAGATCTGTTCCTGGAACACCCTTACTGATATAAATGTAGCAGCTTTTGGTAAAAACTTAATTAAGGTTGTTTTATTTCCTTATTTTGTTTGCTACGTTAAGATAATAAGAACTTCATAAACATTTACACAGTAATTTGATTCTTTTGCCACCAATTGATTGTTGGCCTTAAATGTTTGCAGCAACAAGGCAAAATCGATAGCGAGTATTGTGCTATGTACATTTGTAAATCCAATGCAGATGAGCTCCTTGGAGATCACTACATACATTGTGTACTCAGTTATTGTTTGAAATCTTAAAGGAAACAAAAATAGGTTGGTTTTTTTTTCAGGACAGTCTAAATATTGTCGTCATATCTTTGTTATTATCATCGTTTTTTTGACTTCTGAAGTCAAAATGTAAGGCTGCTACTTGGAAAACAAATTGCATTTACCTCCCCCCCAAAACTTATTCTTTCTTTTTCTTTTTTTCACTGCCAAATACTTTTTTGCAAAAAGAGAAGAAAGAAGGAAAAAATAAAAAAGAAAAGGCAACTATTTAGTGATGTTGCACAAAATGGTAGCCAGGAATCAAAAGTAGCTTCTCAGGGAACAAAAAATGATGTCTGTACAGAACACTCCCTAGCACTGGGGCAAAACTAATGGATCTGATCATAGAATGTGCACTTGGCCAGCCTGTTTGAAAGAGCACTTCCAGTGTTTCAGGGAACTCATGCAGCATCTGGAAGTGGAGTACTTCAGATATAGTGTGCTCAGAAAAGCTGAGGCTGGTGATACAGTAAAATAACAGTGCTCCTATAAAGAAGAAATGTAAAGTGTGGGTTTTTCTTTTAGCTCAATCGTTGGGTGTGAAATTGAATTGAGAAGTCTCCAAACTATATTAAATCACCCCCTTGGCATTGCCACAGGAACAATTTATTTCATCTTGAAGGAGCCTTTGGTTTCCAGATCAGTGGAGCTAAGCAGGAGGAATGTGCGTCACATTGAGGTAAACAGGGATGTGAGCTGGTTAAAAACAGAAAAGGCAACACAGCAAAATTCTGTGCCCCTGACATTTGTCAGCCTCTTCGGAAATGTGAATGCCATTTCCATTAAGCTTTGGGGCAGATATTATCTCTGTACCTTTTGTTGTGCTGATGACTCGGAAGCTGAACATAAATGTATTTGGTTCAGCTGATTTTTCAAGAGGGAAATCTGTGTTGTTTTGTTCACCAGGTTTGCAGTGCCATTGCAGTGCTGTCATGCCTTGGTGGGCATGTAATGCAGGAGGGCTGGTAGCGAGGGATGGCTCTTGCTGCTTTAGTCCCAGTGTGAGGTGGGACTAGAGAACTTCCAGCTTCCGACCTACTTCTGTCATCACAACTTTTTGAGGGATAGCAAATTACAAGTGTCTGCACAACACTGTGTAACGTCTGTTATACTTTTCTCAAAGTCTGTCTCTGCAACAAGACACCGAATCTGTAAGCACTAAGCATTATATCAAATAATTCTGCTGTCAGAATGATTTTGGCACAACGTGAAGGCAAAACCCTCGACGCTTCCTTCACGGTCTAAAAGTTCTACGCAGATGCCTCCAAACAGCTCCAGTGTGTGAGGGTAACACGGCAGGATGTGTGAGCCATGGACCAGGGCTCTGTGCTGATGTGTTCTGTGGCCAGGGTGGGTCTCTTTAGGGTTGGTTCCCTGCAAAGTGCAGAGCAACGAAGTCATTTAGTGTCACATCTGGAATACAAACTGTGCATCCCTTACATAGTAAGGCTTAAAGGTATTAGGATCCCCTTTATCAGGATTGCAGTAGTGGAAGCAAATTGGCCTTGATTTAACCAAAAAGGGCAAGTTCTAATAAATTTTTTAACCTGCCCCTCTCAAAGTCCAACCTTCAAATTTATTTTGGCTTTATTGTTGTATTTCATCTTTGGCTCACAGTTTACCTGAGCTTCATCCCTTGAAAACAAGAGAAAGCCAAGCACAGAACAACAAACTGAACAGACCAGGGTAGCAAACCTGGGTTGGTTTGTTCATATCCTGAGACAATTGTTCAATTTTGGAAGATGCTAATTACTGCCATGTTTAATGTAAAATAAACCCACGTTATTTTTAGTCCTATCTTAATGCTCCCCTCTAACTTCAAGAAGAGATAAGCAGAGCTTTTCACTGAGTTCCAAAGTGAGGAACACACTTTTAGACAGTAGAGTGGTCATTGCAGAATACTTTGTAATTCTGGTTGCTTGACAAAGGGGGTTTTCCCCCCTTTCAAAATGTCTCACATCTAGAAATGTTGCCATCCTGAAATGTACCCTGGCAAATGACAGGTGGAAAGACATATTTTTCTGTTGCTGTTTCCAGCTATGGGATTGTATGAGGGATTCCCTTTGGTAATAGAAGAAACTTCCTGCAAACCAACGTTCAGACACTAGTATTCAGTCTGAATATTTTATTCAAATAATACCCTGTCCCACTTGTAAGTAGGGAAGTAGGAAGATCCCCCACTCTCAGCTACAGCTACCTCCAGTGAAAGGTAAAATAAAAAGCTACGACCTGGAGACCTGTACTTAAAGGGGATCTCTGAATGGTAAATTTGTATTTTATTCTCCTGCCATTTCTTAAAGGCAATAGCACAAGCCCATAGGAACTCTTTACTTATCATCATCATCATCGGTTTAAAATATTTTCTCTATTTCCAGCACTCCTGGAATTTTAACTGAGAATCAATAGTGACTTTTCATATGCTCTTCCAGAATTTCCCAATATGCTTCACCTTTTTTAGAAGCAGAGAATTTGATCATTGATGAAGCTGTTCTTTACACTGGTGTCTTCTGTGAGTTCCTGCCATTTAAGACATTTTCACTTACCAGTTGTATCAAGCTGCTTCTTGTTTTGCGTGGCTCATGAAATAATTGTTACAAGTGCTTGAGATGAACCCAGGTCTTTAAAGTTCTGATTAGATAAATCAGAGGCCCTTTTTCTTTTCCTCTTGTCTCTCTTCTCCATTCACCACAGAAATGCATACTGCTCTCCTTTAATCTTTCCTTCCTATCCTTTTCATAAATGTAATTAGCCTTTTTTCTACTTCTGGGCCAATGGCATTTTGAAACGTTATGGGTGTAGTGTTAAATAACCTCCTCAATTTAAGCCTAAATCTTTTAGCTAGCAGTCTTTGTTTTATGGCAATAATGATGTTTACTTTAATTCAGAAAATCCCTTTTCCCTGACATAGTTTACTGATTTCCTTGTACTTGGAAACACATAATACCTTAGTTTTTGCTTCCCAAGGCAAGATGATAGAATCATAGAATGGTTTGAGTTGGATGGATCCTTAAAGATCTTCTCTGATCATCCTTGCAGTCTTTTGTTGCTCTTCCAGTGTGCCTCCATCTTCCTTAATCCAGGTGAGCAGAGCCATACACTATATCCAGGCTGGGTCATTATACTACCTTTCATATGACATTTACATATCCCAATCCTGAAGTAGCTTCCAGTTGATATTTTCTAGCCTTCTATTTTTACTTTCTTTTTTTAAAAAAGAAAACATGGGCACACTGTGTGTCACTTTAGTGACTCCTTTATTCCCCTAGAAGTAACCAATGTGCCCATCTTCTCTGGTATAACCAGGGAATGATTCTGTTGGTAGATTGTTTTTGTTACAAGATTCTTCAGTGCTTGGCCTCCTCCTGTTCTATCTAATTCCATCTTTATTCTTGTGTTACACAAGAACTCTGCAGTGTTGCAACCAGTGTGGCTATGTGGAAACAGATATATTCAACTCTGAGAGATGAGTTTATGTCTTACAGGAATATTTATATCCAGTGCAGAACTGATTTCAGGAAAAACATATTTCATAATTGTAAATTATGTCTCTTTCCCTATTGTAGCTAGTTCCTTGGAGTATCTTTTAATAAATGAACAGGAAAAATCAAAATAGGAAAAGTGCTTGCTTTGTTTGCTTGCAAAACTCTAGGAAAAACAGTAGACTAAAGTTTTAAATTGCAGCCATCTCCTAAATCAAATGTGTAACAAGGGTGATAATGAGTGCAAACACACTGAATAATAAAATGTAATTTGGGTTCTGAATTCTAGGGCTCTAATCCAAAGCTCGCTGATGTCTGTGGAAAGGCTTCCATTGATTTGAATTAGGCCTTGGCTTTTGTCCTGAATGAACACAATACCAGTGGAGCTATTCATGAAAGAAATGTTTGGAAATAAATCACAGGAACTTGCTGTGTCAGAACCCAATTCACTTGCTAATTCTGGCAGTCATGTTTTACAATGCTCGTTGTGTCGATACTTTGTCACAGTCCCTCACATGAACTAACTAAATTCCATCTTAAAAAAAAAAACATTTGCTGCCGCTGCTGCAATGGAAGGTTGTTTCTGGGTCGTTATTCTGATGTTTGAAACTTTCTTTAGCTTCTATCCTGAACCTATTTAAGCAAACTGTTTCCACTTGTTTTATGCCAACAGTCTTCTAGTTTCTACTCTACACAGTGTTCTTTGCCCTGACTCTGAACAGTTCTGGTAAACTACTGGTGATTGTCCCATCTCCTCTCAGGATTTGCTTTGTTTTGCTAAATAAGGCAAACATTTTCATTTCTTAGTCAGTGAGTTGTTCATTCATAGAATCCTGGAATGGTTAAAGTTGGAAAAGACTTCTAAGACTAAGACTTTTAAAGGCGTTCAACCATTAATCCGGCACTGCCATGTTCATCACAAAACCATGTCCCCAGGTGCCACATCCACATGTTTTCTGAACACTTTTAGGGATGGTGACTCCATCACTTCCCTGGGAAGGCTGTTGCAATGCTTGACAACCCGTTCCATGAATAAATTCTTCCTATTAAAACCTCCCCTGGCACAACTTGAGGCCATTTCCTCTTGTCATGTTGTTTGTTATCTGGGAGAAAAGACTGACCCCCACTTGACTACACCCTTCTCTCAGGGAGTTGTAGAGAGCAATAAGGTCCCCTTGAGCCTCCTTTTCTCCAGGGTGAGATATGGCCCCCCGAGCTCCCTCAGCTGCTCCTCATCAGACTTTTGCTCCAGACCCTTCCCCAGCTCTGTTGCCTCTCTCTGGACACACTCCAGTATCTCCCTGTAACCTTTATCTGAATCCATTCCCGTTTGCCTTAATCTGCTTGGGATATAGCCAACAAACCCTGCATTTTTAATGAGGTGCAATAGTGCTGTTAATACTTTCCTTGCTTTACTGGAAATACTTTTCCAGATATATCCAGTGTCTTGTTTGCCTCCTTATGGCTGCAATTCACTGATCACTGTTATCATGTGACTTAACACGGTGTTGGTCAAGGTGAGCTCCCATTTAGTGGCAGAAATAGCTTTTAGTCCAGGAGAGCATAGGTTTGCCCTTGTCCTCACAGGCTTTTAGCTCATGTCTGTCACTCCAACCCTCATTTCTTCCTTGCATGGTGCCCTGTTTGTCCTTGGCATTGGCTGTCGTAAATGATAACCATCAAGCTTGAGTAATCAGCAGCCTTAATTAGTATGGTCCTATTTTTTGATAATTTTGTTAATTTAGGAAAAAAAAAAAAAGGAAATTCAGAAACTGCTAGAGGTGGTGAGTGAGGGTGATGGGAGCTGACAGACAGTGACAGGAGAGAAAGAACTGGGGAAAGGTGCCCAGTGTTGGGCACAGGAATGAGATGAAGAGGGGGCATGGAGGGAGAAGTGAGAACTTGGTCAAATGAAGGCTCCTGACATTTTCCAGAGCATTAGTTGAGTGTCATGGAGATATACTTGGGATGGATGAAGACATTCCAAAATCCCAGAAATAAATTAACTCATGACTTTCTGCATTTTGACTTTTTAAGAGTAACATCACTGCTGCTTAACTTTGGACGTCCCTTTTTTTTCAAAAGTTTTCAAAGTGCTCTGAAAGTTTAAAGACTTATTTTCTAAAAGCATTTTAAAAGTTCTGAATTGAGAGGATTATAAGTCTTGAATAATTTATCCACAAAACTTGAAAGAGAGAGAATTTGCTTAGGTCTTTAAAATGTATATGATAAATTTTCTTATGGATTGGAATAACTCTGAAAGACTTTTATCCAGATAAGTACATTCAGCAGTTATTAGAAGTCACAGGCAATAGCAATTAAGGCATAAGGCGTTTCCTGGGAATTAATATAAAGCTGGGAGGAGTTGGGATGGCTCAAGATGCAGCTGAAGGCCATTAAATTCAGTTGATGATTAATGACCTCTGCTGAGGTCATTACTATTATCAGCTGAAAACGTAGAAAAATCCAGATGTACGAATCTTTTTAATAGGAGTTGCAGTTTCAGTCGGTGCAGTAGAATTGTCCTCACTGTGGATAGACTGCCCTGTATTAATATCAAATAGAGGCTTGATTTTCCTCCTCCCCACGGCATTTTTAGGAGTGTTAATCAAAGCTGGATCTCTAAAGCTGTGCCAGTATCAAATTGAAAAGTAAGCAGAATAAAGTCCATAGTGCTTTACAGTTCTCCCAGTGTGGCAGTGGCATCCAGCACTTAATCAGCTTTTTTTAGAGATACTTCATCTATCCCTTTCAGTGCCTAATGAGAGAGAGTTTCAGGATTGCCCAGAACATTCCTTGTGCTCCCTGTTCTTGGACCCACGTTTGAAATTGTGTCCTACCTTCTTTTGCATTATGTCCCCAACTCAGATCTGGGTTCTGGGTTGTGTTACAAAGAGGGTGGGCACACAGCACTGGCTGGTGCAGGCAAATACTGCTGCACCCATACAGGGAGGATCTCTTTCCCAATAAATAGTCACTCATAACAGATACTTCCAAGTGTTCAGACAAGTCCATGCATAGTTTCTTCCACGGTTGGTGAAACTTTTTTTTTAAAATATGATGAATGATTTCATTGTTGACTTGTGGGGAAAGTGAGAGCTACTACAGGGAACTAGGATATATAAATATAAATACCTTGATATCTCTCATAGAATCATAGAATTGCATAGGTTGGAGAAGCCTTTAAGATCATCAAGTCCAACTATTAACCCAGCACTGTCATGTCTATATATGTATTAGAGTTTATTTACTTCAAGGTGCTTTTTCAAAATGTACTGAAGTCTGAAATAAGTAAGATAGGTGTCATAGAGACATATGCTTTAATTAGTCACTTTAATTTGGACTATGTTTCTGAATTCTGTGTGAGTCCTACGTTACAGGGATGCTGGGCTGCTGTCCCTTTCTCTCTCTTCCCCCAGCCCATTTAGCCTGGTCATTGTGAAGGTTGTGGCATCAAAATTCCAAGCAGTACAGGACTGAGATGGCTGCTGCTTTTGGCTGACCTTTATACAAATGCCACTGGATAAAGACTTCTGCTCAGGAAAATGGAATTTTTCAAAAATGTCAGCAAAGCAGACAAAAGGAGTAGCTCAGGTGGGAAATGTTAACAATTTGGACATTAGGTGGTATGACTAGACCTGCTTGTACAAACCTAACAGCATCACACTGTTTTGGGGATAGCTGTGTGCCTTTAGTCACCCTCAGCCAAACCACAGAGCTCTCGCCTCTCTTTTTTCTTTCCTTTTTTATTCCTCCAAAGTCTCTCCTGCGGTGAGAGGAAGAGGTGAGTGAGGTCAGGCAGAATGAAATGAAAATCATGAAAGCTTAATAGACCACAGGGAGGTTCCTTTGAAAGGGTGCCAGAGATGAAATATCAGTTATGGGGAAGAAGACCACAGGGCTGGCAGTGAATGAAAGGAGATCTGGTACATGCGCATTGGTGTGTCACAGTCTTTGCCATGGCACTGGTCTGTTTTCCCAGTTAATTCCTAAACAAATGTCTCAGGTTGACAGTAGTTGCTCCCCCCAGTGCCATCAATGCTCCCTGATGCAGCTGCACTGTGCTTCAGGATACATTTTTTCTGAGTTCTGATTCTTTGTTTTGCTTGTAAGCTCAACAGAGAACTGAAGTATTGATGAGATTACATAAATTGCATTTTCTTTTTTATCTTCTGCAGTCTTTACCAGTTATTCACTCTAAGGATAAGAAATTGTTTTCCTGGATGAGGAGAAAAGAAGTCATAGTTTAAAACATGTAAAACCATACTGACTTGCAGAGATAGCAAAGAAAACATGGAATCACAGAATGGTTTGCGTTGGAAGGGACACTAGAGATCATCTAGTTTCAACCTTGCTGCCATGGGCAAGGATGCATTCCACTAGACCAGGTTGCTCCAAACCCTCTCCAGACTGGCCTTGAACACGTCCTGGGATGGGGCAGCCACATCAGGTTATTGCAATTATACAAACCCCACATATAATAGCCATCAGTGTATGAAATGGTGTTGCAAATCATCTCAAACACTGGATTTTTTTCAGGATAAAGCACTCTTAAGAGAAAGGGCTTTGCTCTGGTTGATTGTCCATCTTCTAAGACTTCAAATCTTGGTTGCAGTAGTTAAAATGCTTGGAACTGATCTGCAACTCAGTGGATGACAGTCTGAAATCTGGGTAAATACAAAGGCTGGACTAAATGATAACTGCCCCCCCTTTCAACCTTAATATTTTATGAATCTGTACTTGTGTGAATGAAAAGACCCGTGCAAGTGCCAGAATTGATTTAAGGATTTTGCTTTTTTGTTTTGGTGGCATGGAACTAGTCCTCTGTGTGCTCACAGCTTACAGAGGAATCACAGAGGGTCTGAGCCTCCCAGGCTGCCAATGTACTTTGAATTTCTTTTCATCTCCAGGTCCATGGATGTGATACACTTCAGACCTTTCTTTTACAATGTTGAAATATCCATATTTTTATCATGTGCTTTTGAAAGTGTTTCTACAGTCTGAAATTTGTCTTTGGGACAGGTCACTGTTTTCAGATACCCAGTTTGTTTCCCAAATGCTACAGGAACTCTCAAGGATCAATTGTGTTTCAGCACTAAGTATTTAAATGACAAAACATCCAGAAAAAACATATCATGCAATACAAAATAACACTGCAGTGTTGCTGTGGATATAACCCTCAGTTCCAGCCTTTCTCTGCTGACTCCACTGTAATTCAGCACAATGGCTGCTTGTAGAGATGAGCCCACAGTTGTCTGGTGTTTTCAGTCATGTGCCCTTTTCAGCTTAATTTCATGTGTCACTGTCGCAGTTTTGCTCAACTTCTATGAGAAGTTCAATAGCTGCTGGGTTCTCAATTTGAAGTCTTCTTTCCTAAAACTTTTTGCAGAGTCCAGCACTACCAGACCAGTGCTTTCCTCAACTTCTTTTCACAGAGCCTTTATTACTCTACAGACACCTGCCCCCAAAGGCCACAATCTGAAACCTCCTGATTAAATGGTTGTCAAGTTTCAGATTCTCCTTTGACACAGACTGATGTGACAGAGCACAGAATTAATCTTCAGCATTGTTTCTTTTTAACTTGCAGGAGAAATTCGAAGGCTTGTTCCGTGCCTATGATGACTGTGTGACATTCCAGCTGTTCAAAAGCTTCAGGCGTGTGCGGATAAATTTTAGCAGTCCTAAATCAGCTGCTCGTGCCAGAATAGAGCTGCATGAAACACAGTTCAGAGGCAAGAAGTTAAAGTTGTATTTTGCACAGGTAATGAAATCTGGAATCTACTTCTGTTAGTGCCGAGCTTTTATAGAAATATTGTGCAGTAACACTGAATAAAAGTAATAAAGGTTTCTCCCTTGCCCAATCTCTGCATTACTCAAACCTCCTTATGTTGACTGAGCTGTACCTGCCCTGAGGGTCTGCAATAAATTTAAAGGGCCACTTAGGACTAAAGTTGCTTATTCAACACACAGAATAACATATTTTAGAGGTGATTTACAACAGTGGATGTTGTCTGTGGGTAACTCTCTAAACTAAGCATAAAAAAAGCACTAATGTAAAGAATCCAAATGAATAATAATTAAAAAAAAAGCTGGATTACTTATTTGACTGCAACCCTCAGCCACAGTCAGGCTTCCTCCTGCCTTTTGGGTTTTTTTCCTTACTGAATATATGAATTACAAATATTGAATTCTCTAGAAAGGATTTATTAAGTTCAAGTAAAAGGAAAAAGGTACAGGAAGAACAACACTCCCAGTCTAGGGGCACAGGTGATTATATCCATCTGTTGGAAGTTTTAGGTGGGGATTCAGTTCTCCTTGGACAAGGGAGAGAGAGCACAGACCTCCCACAGCCTGGGTGGGTAATGGGCCCCAGTCAGAATATAGAAAGGTGAGGGAGGTTGAGAACCCAACCACCACCTCTTCTGAATGCATTTTAATGAATTGCTGTGGCCGCTGTGGCTTGTGAGATACCCCCTAGTGTCTAAGAGCAATGTAAATGTGCTTTGGGCTGCCAGATTGGCCCTTCAGAGTCTGAGATAAAGGGCTGACTCGTTTGAAGGTATCAAGCAAACCCAAGAGGCTGTTAAATTGTGATCCTCTTCATCCTGGTCAAAATAGGAGCTGTTTTGAGCCTTGGCAGGAGATGAGTTCAGAGTATCTTACAGTTGGATTTAGGTGTTGAGAATCTGCCTCAATCCCATTTTATATGCCTTAATCTCTTAGATCTGGCTCTGGCTTTTTTTCTGAGAGATTTCAAAACTTGCAGATAAGCAGATCTGAGAACCATTTCCCTCTTACTGCACAATCAAGAGGTTAATTGGAAACTTGGGATAACAAGAAAAAGAAAAATGTGCACAACAGTGATTAGTCTCCCTATCTAAGCTGATTTCCTGCAGAGCCATTGTGGTATCTGCACTGGGCTCTCCAGTACACTCAGTCTTAAGAGAGCTTATTAGTCATGTCCAGAGATGAAGATATGGAAGCAACACAGTGTCTGGGGCAGTGTATGGCCTGAGCCAGACTGAAGACCCACTTCCAGACCTAGAAGTTCTGGGGAACACAATACTGAGAGACCCAGACTGGCTCTTTGCAAACCCATTCCACTATGGCAGGATTGTCAGCACCCTGATGCATTTGCTGTCACGGAAATGCAGTTTATTGCTCTGGGCTCGAGGTGGTTGTAACCTTGCTCAGGTATGGCTGGAGTATAATTCATTTATGCTGAGGCTTCTTTAACATAAAAGAAAAGATCGGGAATTAAAGTAGATAATTTAAGATGAAAATAAGACAAGAACATTCAGTTGCAAATTACTAAGGAACATGGTAGATTCCTTTATCACTTCAACTAAAGAAATGAGATATTTATAAACCTTTCTGAAGTTACTTATAAGGCCTTGGTGCAGGAGTTACTGGTTTCCTGTGTAATGTCTGTTTTTATGTAGACATTTAGACCAGGAGATCACAACAGTATCTTTTCAGCCTCAAAAATCTCTGAACTAACAGCTGTGGATACCAAAGCTTTGTACTTCTCCTCAGAGAAGGTATACAATAGGCACAAACAGTGTAGCTTTGCTGATATAACAGCCCCCTGCTGTGCATTTACTGCGGAGACACCATCTGTAAGGCTGAGATGAAATTCATCTCCAGGCCTTCTCTGCTGAGACTGACGTTGGAACCCTGCATGGGTGGCATTTGGGATTAGAAGTCTATGGTTTGAGTAATCATTCCATTTAGCCAGCCTGTGTGGATGAAAAGCTGGACATGACCTGGCAATGTGTACTGGCAGCCCAGACACATTGTGTCCTCGGCTGTATAGAGGGACCAGTGACCATCAGGAAGAAGGAAGTGATTCTCCCCCTCTACTTTGCCCTTGTGAGACCCCACCTGGAGTGCTGCATCCAGCTCTGGGGTCCTCAGAAGGGACCAGGGCTTGTTGGAGCAGGTTCCAGAGGAGGGACACGAGGGTTATCACAGGGCTGGAGCACCTCTGCTATGGAGACAGGCTAAAAGAGCTGTGGTCGTTCAGCCAGGAGAAGAGAAGGCTCAGGGAAACCTTATTGTGGCCTTTCAGTACTTGAAGGGGGCCTATGAGAAAGATGGGGACAAACCTTTTGTTGCAATAGGACAAGGGGGAGTGGTTTTGAACTCAAAGAGAGCAGATTTATACCAGATGTAAGGAAAAGGTCTTTTACAATAAGGGTGGTGGAACACTGGCACAGATTACCCAGAGAAGCTGTGGATGTCCCATCCCTGGAAACAGTCAAGGTCAGGTTGGACAGGGCTCTGAGCAAACTGATCTAGTTGTAAGGTGTGACTGCTTATTGCAGGAGGGTTGGATGAGATGGTCTTTAAAGGTCTGTTCCAACCCCAACCATTCTGTGATTCTACCCTGTACTAAACAATGTCTTTTGTTATGCTTTAAAGATTCAGACCTCTGAGACAGATGGAGACAAGCTTCATTTGGCACCACCACAGCCTGCAAAACAGTTTCTCATCTCGCCTCCAGCCTCCCCACCTGTAGGGTGGCAACCAATAGATGATGCAACACCTGTCATCAACTATGACCTCCTTTATGCAGTTTCCAAGCTTGGACCAGGTAAGCTTGTGGCCCTTGGGTGAAAAATGCGTCAGAAAAAGAAGGCAAAAAATATCATCATAGATAATAGCTGTATAGGGAGTTGGCATAAAGTCTGTAAGTCACATTAAACCTTTGGATTTAGGTTGATGGATATCAACTGGTTCTTTTCTTCAGAATGAGTTTTGCCATATGTATGTACAGAATTGTGTGTTACCTGCAGCTCGTGAGTGCTGTTGGGTCGAACAGCAGATCAAAGCTTGCTTACAGAATTGCTGGGGTTTGTGCTTAGATGAGACAATTGATGGTTTAGGTGGAGGCTGGACAAATGTTTTGCCATGAACTTGAGGAGTTTTTAAATGACATCTGCTTGGTACTGCATTCCAAGATGCAGATACCTCATCAAATGTTTCGGCATTACAGCACCTCCAGTGGGATGGAGAATCTCTCACATTAGCAAGTTTGTCAAGAGAGAACTACCCTTCCCCAATTGCAGCAGGATTGCTTTGTTAGGAATGCTCATTTTCTGCTGAAAACTGCATGCATGTTTCATGCGTGGGACGCATGAATTCATGCAGGAATGGGAGAAGTTGTAGCCTCTGTTAACATAGACTAGATGTCAATGGGTAATGCAGACAGGCTTTCTCCTGTCTTTCCATCTTCAGCTTCAGTAATTGAAGATAGCTGGGATTTTCATACAGTGCTTTCCCTTAGAAAATGCTCATCTGATAAAACTAAAACTTTTCATAGGAGAGGCTTTAATTAAGTCATCTTTACAAATGGTTTTCTGTCAAAGCTGTTATAGCATCCTCTTATAAAAATTTCAAAATGGAAAAGGTTCCAGTTTCATGTCTAAGTAGTATTGTTTAGAAATTAATCTAATTTGCTTTCATAAACCACAAGGAAAAAATAGCTTATTAAATTATGTTCATACCAAAATAAAACACTTCAGAGCCAATCTAATAACAATTGGAGGGGTGAGGTCAATGAAAATTTAACAGTTTATTTTTGAAATTCTTGTGGGATGAGAGAATTGTTTTCTCCCCAGCTGTACTGGAGATGCTGCTGGCTTGCTCTGAGAGCAACTTCCATTTGCAGACGTCTTGTAACTGGGGCTCTTGTGCAACTGCACCAGAGTAACCCAGAGCTGGAACACGTGGGGTACAGGAAGATGTTTCATGATTCACAAGGTTTGCTGGATTATCTGGTATCTTTTTCACATGGGATCCTTCACAGTGGGACAATAAATATCAGGAGAGCATCAGAGATTCCTGTGGTTTATTCCCCTTCAGCAGGAAAGCCCACAGAAAAAGGCAGTGAGGTGTAATGCTTCGTACTATACAGCATATTATTATTTCCAGAATTGATACTTTGCTTCTAAACTGCTGAATAAAAGAAAAACAAAAATGTTTTTTTCCTTCCTTTTGATGCAGCATTGTTATAAATGGAAACATGTAAACGAATTCCCGAGCTAGCTGGGTAATAAATCAATTCCTGTTCTGGAGCACTGGAATGTGAAATATCACTCATTGTCCCACACTCCGGGACAGCTTTGTGTGAAGGTCAAATTCACCCGGATTTAAGGAGCCTGCAGGGAGCAATACGAAAAGTCACTATGTGCTCTCTTCTTTCTATTTTTAGCACTCGTTAGAGGGATCAATTTTAGTTAACTGCAGCGGCGGGTTTAAAATAGTGTTGCTGTTCTCAGTTTGTACATTTACTATGTTTAGAATTTCATTGAAAAACAAATCCCACCGACGCTCATTTCTTGTAAGACGCTGCTGGGAATCAAATAGCGCTGGTAGCTGCAGCAAAGGGAGATTTTTCCCATTCAAAAACACTATTAAAAAATGCAACTATGGCTTATCAGCTATCAGAAAATACTGGCACATTTGTTTACAGAACTGTGAATGTTAGAGCCTGGCTTCCATGTCTTTAACTTGTGAGGAATCTTTGCTGTGTTAAATCTAGTGATTTGGTAAAATAAGTATCTAAGGACCAGGAAAACTCATCTGAGCTTGTAAACAGTGAATAGTGTCTTTGTTTGTCCTCAGCACAAGGTGAGTTTTACTGACCTACTTCACTGGGAATGCAAGATGCACCACTTGGACATACTCCTTTCCCATTCCATGAATACAGGTCACCTCCTGTCACAGTATGCTGCCATAATCATCATAGCCACAAAATTAGAGACCAGAACTGTCCCTGACTGCAAAACATTGGGAGATTTGCTCCAGAGTATAATGAATATGTAAGAAGTGAATTAAAAGATTTGCTGTGTGCCCTCCTTTTCCAGTTTTGGGACGGGTGTTTTTGCTGCAGCAGTGACCAACTGGCATCTCAGGGATCTAACAGCACGGGTTTCTTCCTGCTGTACTCAAAACTAAACTGGTTTTTGGTCGTTTCACTTTAAATTGAGATCAGTGAGGGTGCATTTACTCTTAGGGAAGATCATGGCATATTTAATTAAGATCCTGGTTGATGGATGTATATTCTCACTTTCTGCAGATGCAGAAATTAGGCTTTAAATGAGGCATGAACGGTATGCCGTAGATCAGTCAGAGCCAGGAACTATGACTGTGCTTGGTGCTGACCACCAGCCTACAATTTTTTCAATATATTGCAAATAAAGAAGGGTGTGACTGTTAATCAGTTTGATGGAAAATGTTCCCACTGTCAAGAGAACTTCCAGGTTTGAAATGCCATGTAGAGTCAAAGGCACTGTGCTGAGCTGGGGTGGTGGGCTGGCTGTTTGCCTGGCAGGTCCAGGTTGTATCCTTGCCTGGCCTGACTTGGACCTGACCTTTTCCTACAGGAATGCCTGCAACCTACCGAGCTGTTGTGTAGTCTAGGCCCTCATGTCTTTTCCATAACATTTTATAAGGTCTTAGTTTCATCCCACTGAGGAAGACCAGAAATAATTTTATATGAGAAATGCTTGTAGGGGGAGGAAGGGGAAATCTCCAAGTCCAAACTGTATCTACAGCAGAGCTGTTCCTCTCAAAGGAAAGGCAGTTGTTTGCTTTGCCAGTTATTACTGCAGTGATCTACAAACCATCCTCTTGGCATGAGAATATGCCCTTTCTTTTCTGGAAAGCAGTCTTACCTTCTCCCTATCAGTTCCTCAACCTGCCCATATCTGTCCTCCTTTCTCCATTGCCTCTTTCAAACCTGTCACCCCAACTTCTTCACCACAGATTGCCCTCTACTACCTCTACTTTCTAATTCTGCATTGCAAAATGCCTTTCTCCAGGTGCCACCCTGGGCTCCCCTTGCCAACCTCAATTCCTGCCTGCTGCCCACACTGATTCACAGATCATGGCTCCACTGATGAGACCTGCACTATACAATAACACACAATACAGGTCAGGATGCTGAGCACTTTATCTGCTCCATACACTCCCTGGTGTGATTTTGTACTCTCTCAGTTGCCACTCACCTCCACAGCTTCAGGCACTGTTGGAAAACCAGTGCAGGCTGGGCACTATTTCCAGTAGTCCATATAGACAAGTCTGTACCAGTTTTGGTTCTCTCCACATTTCCCAGTCCCTCATCAGCATTCCAGAAGGCTTTGCACCTCAGGCTACACTACAGGTCATGTAAAATATATATTCCACATTACAAAAGCACCATTCTGAAGTGTCAGAGATGGTGGCTCTGGGGTCCACAGTGGTGGCTCTTGGAACACAAAAGAGACCCAGCAGCTGTCTGTGCCACTTGGCTGTTGGGTCTGGTCTTCATTTTTGTCTCTGAGCAATTCAGCTGTTCCTGCCATGCTGTAGTTGGGCTTCTTGAGGAGGATGCATAGCTCTTGCCCCTGCTCCACCCTGTGCTTGGCTCACCTTTCTCCAGGGTAGGGGAAAACAGGAGAGAGCAGGACCCTGCCCAGGAAATGCCACACACAGGGATTTCAAACCATGCCTTGCACAGCAAATTTTCTGTCCCCAGCTGTTTTCAAACTCTCATGTTTGTTCTTACTAATTCAAAGGAAATCCTAAATACTTTATATGACTCCCAGAGAGAATTAAAAGGAAATGGAGGGGCAAACAAATGGAGATAGGTAGGAGGTCTGTCCTTCCTTTCCCCGCTGTTCCGTGTCTGCTTCTGCCCTTCCCAGGGGAGCTGGTGGGTGGAGAAAACTTTCCCTCTGGTCAAGAGAGGAGGGTGCCCTGCTCCTGGAGGAACATCAGTCATGGACTTCCAGGGAGCAGCTCCCCCATTTTGCACGTGGCACATCCATGTTGTAGAGTTATTTTGTGGGATGGGCTGTAGCTCTTCCGTCATAAACACGCACCCGGACAAAGTACCGCATGTTATTTGCACCCAAGTATTTGTAACATAGTTGGATGAAGGGACTATAAGTGGAAGGTATTTTCATGATGCTAATGCCACATTTAAAGTGGAACGGGCAGCTCTGAACCCATTACCCTTTGCTCATGAGTCTGAATCAGGGATGAGGTAGCTACACAATATCATTACCATTTGTTCATTATTCATTAGGTATATGCGCACCGTCCTTGCTGGACAAAAGGGCCTCATTAGACAGGAGCTGCACCATCAATGAAAGGTCACAGTATTGATTCACAAAGGGATAGAAAATCCCATGCCATCATTTTTAATTCTGAAATGCCATAAGTCGTTTTCGTGCTGTTCCTGTTGTCATCTTCCGTGCGTCACCTGAGGCTGTGGGTTTGCTCATGGTTCATGTGGTCACCAAAGGCTGGGCCCAGTGACACAAAAGTAGCTGTGCTTTTTGTTGAATGGGGAAGCTTCAAATTCTTATTGTTTTTTTTATGTGAAGCAAATGAATAGAGGAACATCACTGCTTTTTTTCAGAGGTTTGTCAGAAACATCTTCTGACAAATCTGTGTGGTAGAGATACCACAGCTTAATTCTTCCCTGTGTTATATCCTGAAGGCAGACATTAGATGTTCAAGTATATTTGATAAAATTTGTAGTATTTTTCTGAGCAAATTTATGTGAGTTACCATTGCTATCTCATCTTCTGTGAATATTTAAACTGATTATTAAAGGATAGAAGTAGGCCAAAGATTACTGAAGGAGAAAGACCCCTCTCCCCAGGAATCCTTTGTCTTAGCTTTTTAGAGTTCTTCAGGTGAGTGGGACTTGTAGGAGCATGGGGCAATGGAGGACCTGAGAACACAAAGGAGGCCACATCAGAGACAGCTGGATGAGATCACTGGACAAATGCTGGACTGGTATTAGCTACAGAAGTTGGTGACTTTTAACTATGCTGACTCGACTTGCTACTCATAGCTTGGGACAATGTAGGTCTTGTAAACATGACTCAATGGCAGTGACTCAACCATTGCTTCAGCAGTTGAACTGCTGCAAATTTAACTAATTTTTTTTTATTATGCTGGAGGTGTTTTTTAAGAGGAAAAAAAATACGTAAAAAAAGCAGAAGGGAAGGGCTAATCTGACTATATCTATTGGATTTTTATTTTGTACTTACCACCTCAGTGTATTTTTGCAAACAGTGATTACATTGTGGAACAAGATGCAGCTGTATAACAGTCCCAGAGTAACTGTTGTCCTGTTCCTAGCTCATCCATGAAAAGGTTTTGTGCCATTTGAGCCACAGTTCTGCAGGCATGAATAATCCTGAGTACAGAACAGAGTCTGCAGCTCATTTATGCTCAGAAATAACTGTATGCCTTAAAAACCTAATTTACAAGTGCATCACATTTTGGTTTGCAAAGTGACATTAATTGCTGCTGCAGTTACTCGTGCCAGAGGCATCTGAATATTTTTTTCCTCGTGTCTGTGCTTATTTCCACTATTCTTTTTCAGTAGAAAGGGTCCTTCTGGGAAGGATTTGAGCAGTAAAAGAATGTGGCATTTGAACCGGGATTATTACCTTTTAAGAGGGCAGTGAATCTGATTTACTCGGCGGTGCTGGTGTAGGAGGACAAGCCTGGTGCTGCGTGTTTGTGGCACTGCAGAGCTGCCTGTCGCTGACAGTGACCAATGCAGCCCTCGGTGCTGGATGGCAGCATTGACGTCAGCGCAGAGCTGAGAAATTAGCTGAAGCCCGCAGGGAAAATGGGCAAAGAAAAACCATATAATTTCTCAATGCAGCACAACCGAGCTATTTCTCTTTTTTTTATATTTTAGCCTATCAGCAAGACCTGTAATGCTTTGCTCAATTTGGATTCAGAGGAAAGGTTGCCAAAAATAGAGCAGTTAAATGTCAACATTAATGGTATCACAGCAGTAAAATATTTCTCACAGCAAGATGCCTGACTTAGAGCTATTATTCACTAGTTGCCTCCTATTTTTTAGGCAAAAATACAGCATGTCCTCTAGTCTCAAGCCACCCAGGCTTATTTGGACCAGGAATTTGCCAGCACAAACAGTACATGAGCACAGTCGCAGAATTGCGTGTGCTAATGCAGGGCCAAACCTGCAACCCCTTCCTCATATGAATGGCTCCGCCACAAAGTGGCTAACAAATAAATATCCAAATTAGTCCAGGAGCAAACTATAAGTGTTCTGAGGCGGGAACTGCCGTTTGCTTCCATCGTACAACACCTGGCACTGCCGGGTTCTGCTTGTGCTGCAGTATTTAGGAGTTGCTGTGCCACAAACAGAAGTCAGCTGGGTGTACTGGGACCTCACCTTCCTCACCTCTAAACATTTTGCAGGGAATGTGTTTTTTCTTTAAAGTCTTGAATTAATTCCTTGCAATTTAATAACCAATACCCACTTGTATCCCTTGTACAATCCAAAACACATGTAGTGCCAGCAGATGAATTTAGGACTGAAAGTCCTGTGTCTGATCCTTTGTTTGCTTGTGGACTCTGGCAGGAAACCACCCAAGCCATGTTCATCTTCCTTCCAGGAGTACTGGGTGGAGACCTAAATAAGGAATGTAGATAGTTACAAAATGCAATGTACTGTTTAAGCATTCAGCCTGCTAGTGAGCATTGGCAGACTGCTCTAATCTCATCTGCAGAGACACAATTTGTTACGGCCGCAGCTAAAGAGCTTTGAAACTCAAAATCCGTCTGGAGCAGAGATGCGTATTTTTTTATTTCTGGAGAAATTAGATCAACTGTTGAAGTCTGTCTGAGGGCAACAAGTTGCAGAATACAGTGGACTTTAAATGTGACTGGAGCCACCCTAAACTGAAGGAAAATGATAATAGTAAAGAACAGTCCCAACCCAAAAGGTGTGGCAAGGCTTCACACCAAAGGTTTGATAGGTTGAGTTCCAGTTCCTCTTCCTAACCATGACCTTCTGTGTTCTTTCTCTTCTTCCTACTTTGTGGGTTTATTTCACTGCTGTCGGCACCAGTATTGGTGCAAAGCACCTTTATAGACACCAGGGTGCCTGTATTTTATCGTACCTTACAGACCAATGCACACTGCCCTCGGGGCAGGATCCTCAGGAGCTGTAGTGATTGCTGACAGAGTCCAGCCTTGCTGGCCCTCACCTGTATTTAGGAACAGCACTATCCAGGACTATTCTGCAGTCCAGGAGTGCCACGACCTGTGTTGCTACCCAGACTGCCAGCTTTTGATATAACTGTTTTTCTCTGCTTCCAGGAGAGAAATACGAGCTGCACGCGGGAACAGAGTCCACTCCCAGTGTGGTAGTGCACGTCTGTGACAGCGACATGGAAGAAGACGAGGACCCAAAGAATTCTCCAAAGCCAAAAATCATTCAAACTCGACGCCCTGGTCTGCCACCACCTGTATCTAACTGAGCCTCCCCGGCAGAAGCAGCACTTCTCTCCTCCAGCACAGCTCTTGGTTTTTGTTTGCTTTGTTCTGTTCAAAGGCAGCCATTGCCTTCTGAGTATCGGGACATCATTGAAACCCCGTCACAGTAATCAAGCCTATGTAACAAAAGGGCTAGGAAAAAGATCTTTGTACATGTAACCATATCACACCAACTAATAGATCTAGCTGGAAAGGGCAAAACAAGGCAGAAGAAACAAGGGAGGGTTTCAGTCTGAGGATCTTTTCACAGCTGTAATTTGCATGCTGAAACAGCACTACCAGAGAGATTGTTCAGGGTGGAAATTAGACTGATATCAGGCTTGATATTCAAACTCCCAGGATACTTGCTACTGCCCTTCATCAAGCAACCTGCTCCTCTGCCCTCCTCACTTCCCAGCAGAGAGTTTTTTCCCTTATTTTTTTTTTTTTTAAAGGGGGTATGTGTGTTGTTTTTAATCTACTAGCAGCTTCGTGGCCTTTTCATCCCCCTGTAATTTTCTGTAAGGAACAGTATCTTTGCAATATTTTTAGAAACAGCAGAAAGCCACCCTCTTTCACCAGCAGCTGTAGAGAACACTGGTCTGTCATTGTGGCAGGGATGTGAGACAGAGCTCTCTGGGCTCAGGGGAGAGGCAGCAGCTTGCTGGAGGGCCTGGTGTCTGTCAGTCCTTCTCTCTGAGGAGGAGGGAGCCAGAATATCAACAGGGATTGTCAGTTTATCTTCCATCAAGGTATGAGTGGTACTTCTCTCAGTCTGAGGAAGAGGAGCTGACTGACTGCTCATTTAAGATGGGATTCCTTGCTCTCTGTCATAGCTGTAACTTCCAGTAACAATACAGGCTGAATGCTTTCCTAGTGGTGTGGTGAATAGCCCTGAAACTGTCAGTAATTACATGTACATCTCTAATATTCAGCCCTTTTCCCTTCCCATTTCCCGTGCTTCAGAGCCCTTTTTGAGCTGTATGCAGTTTGGGTTTGTGGAGGTGAGGAGAAGTTAGTTGGAGTTCTTTTGTTGGTTTTGGGTTTTTTTTTCCTTCTCTTTTTTTAGGCCAAAGAAAACAGGACCATAATTACACACTTGAAATTAGACTGCATGCAACTGAATCCCCTTTTTTCACTCTGTCCTGCATGTTTCTTTCACTTGCAATATATACTGGGTTACAAAAACTGTTCTGTGTTTGCATCATGGCTGACAGCAGACAGATCCTGGATTCCCTGTCTGGCAGATCTTCCATGATGATTTATTTTTTTAATGCGTACTTGTCATTTTGAGAACATATTTTCTAGACATTTGAGCTCAGATTTTGCATATATTTAAGCATGCGCTTAATTTATGCACATGAGTAGTTCCACTGAAATTAATACTGCAGAAACTGAGCATATGTGTAAGGTACGGTGGGATTTTTAAGCTAATTAGCTGCAGCTGTACTCCCCAAAGTGACTCTGAAATGGCACAGCAAGATTCCATGGTTTAAAATCCCTTGAAGGTTAAAATACGTAAATACATCTTGGAAGCTCATTGTAGGATCTGAAAAGTCAGTTTAGGTTCTGTGGTCAAGATTTTTTGTCATAAAACCTAATGATCTGGTTTCTGAGGGAGGGTTCCATCTCACCCTTAATTAATAGCAAGGCTACAGAACTTCAGCAGGGTCAAGTCCCCCTTGCTGTGGTCTTGGCTTGGCAGCACTTCCAGGACAACAAGAGTGTTACTCTGCCAGTGAGGACAGGAGATGGCATTCACAATGTGCATGGCGAGGATGTTCTGAGAATGAGGACTTGTCATTCTCATATAGTTCATTCTCTGATCACCACAGCCCCCTGATATTCCTGATGAGATGCAGTGCTTTACTTAGCATATATCTATAATGTGATACTTGTTACTGCATTATGGACATTGTGATGTGTGTGTTACATTGATAGAAGCACATTAACCACAGCAGAGACTGAACAGAAAATGGGGCTTTAATATCCTCATGATGACTGTGTAAAGTTTTCCTGAGGTAACTCCTTAGAGGTTTCATTTCAGTTATTTTTTTCAGTGATGTATTTAGAATTGGTTTAAGTAAACAAATTGTCACTCACAGACCTGCAACTGTACCCTGATGTTCTTGTTGAAAACACCATCATAGGCCACACATGGTATTTTAGGAGTAACACCACTGCCTTTTTTGAGAACATACAGAACGCTGAGGTACTTGGGGTTTAGACCAGTATAAACAGGGACAGTAAGATTTAAACACGTAAGTGATCAGAGATCATCACTAATCAAAGTGATACTCCAGATTTTTTTACAGGCAAGACTGTTGGAGGCTGAATCTTGTCCTTGAATCCATGCTCTCAAACTTTGAAGAGCCTTGGTTCTGAACCAAGGACTTTGGCCTCAAATGATGTAAAACTATACTGCAAATTAAATCACCGGACCTTAAATGTTCTTTCCTCAAAGTGCATTTTCAGACAGATTTAAAATGAGGCCCTGTTTGCTGATTACTCTGGGCTGTGTAAAGCTGTGCAGTGCTACCCAGGAGGCAGTGGGACACGGCTCATTGCTTAAAGCACAGAAATAGAAACACAACTGCAAATCTGGAAATTCAAAGCAGCCTGTTGTAACTATGGTCAAAGCTTATATATCACCTGTACATGATAAAATAATGGTCATCAGAAGGAAAATGTTTCAGGTGTTACGAAATAATGTCCTTATCATCAAAGTCACAGCATTTGGGACTCTTGAGAGAAGCTGGTGTTTTGCTAAAGGCTAGTTCTTGCCTGGCATGGAAGGAAGGCTTCTTACAAAAAATTCTGACCATCTGGAAGGGGAACTGTCCTATTTAATTCAGTAAATCGGAGGCAAAGCCCCTGCTTTCCCAGTGGGAATTTGCTTTTCTGTAGCATCTCTGAGCTCAGTCGGTCTGACTTGCACTTCTCACAGGTGTCAGTAGATCCTCTTATGTCATAACCCTGGAAGAATGTTACATTACAGCTCCTGAGGCACAGTGACACAGCTGACATCCTTTTAATTTCCTTCCCAAAGCAGGAGCCAGTGGGAGCAGCTGTCGATGATGCCCTGGGGCCTCTGTTGGGTGGACAGCGCTCCTGCTGCTCCTTGGAAATTAAAAGAAGGAAATCAGGGGAGTACAGTTGCTGTTTCTGTTGCCTGCTGCCTGCTTGTCCTGTCTGACCTCTTCAGATAAGAAATTGAAATTTTAGTTACTTCCTCAGTGCAGTTTAAAGCATGAAAACATTTCCTGTGCATGGAGAAGGGGCATTTTGGAATCTCCTCTTTTGAAAGAGAACAACAAAGAATTTCTGTGGCCTTGATTTTTGAAATTAAGACAAGGTAGTACAAACTCCCATTCCTAACATACACAGGCACACTCCAGTTTTGTTTTGGCAAGAAAACATGGCAAGAGCATCTCCTCCTCAACCATAACAAAACACCAGACATAGTCACTGTAAAGCGCTTTATTCAAAAAAAATTCTCCCCGTGGATAAACTGTGCAGCATTTATTTGATCCTAAATTGGGTGGGAGGGTTGAGGTAGTTATATTTTGGTCTTCTCCCCACTCCCTCCCATTCAGCAACACCGAAAAAGCTTTTTGAAAAAAGACAGATTTGTTTGCAACGAGGAGTGGACTGAACCACCTCACAAGACATGATTCCAGTGGTTGTCTGAGCACTGCCACAAATGCTGTGAGCATTTCCACTGCATTGTACATACTTTTGAAATATTCTATTTAGTCATATTTCATAGAACCTACTGGCTAATTAATCACTTTTACACTTGTATAATTCAGAGCTTAGTTTAAAATAATAAATATGGCAAACAGTATTTTTGTGTTCTGCTTGCATTGGCATTTGGAAAAGCAGCATTTAAAGAGTTAAACTATATCAGTAAACTGAGTAGTGTGGTGTATACCCCTGGTAGAACTGAAAATGCTTAAATGTGCGACATAGGCCAAACTCTGTTTCAGTAGAAATTAGAGGAAAAGCAGCCCTCTTGTTGGCAGGACATGCCTTGTTCCATTTTAAGCTGCTGCAGTTTCACAGTCATGTGAACTTGCTCTGGTTTGCTGTGGATTTGGCTCGAGGTACACAAAAAAAGCTGTAGCAGAGTCCCTGGTGAGCAAAAGCATATCCCTGACCTGATGTGGTTCTCACCATGCTTTTATAATCATGGGTGATGGAGTGGGCTTGAGTGCTTGGACAAGGATCATGGCATCCAGCTGCCAGCCAGGCTGGGGAAACAGTTCTAATAACATTCATTGTTATAAAAATTGAAATTAATTGTTTGTTGTCTCTTGCATCAGTTTGTACTGGATCTTGCAAAGGACTGGAAACTGGGAGATGAGTTTGCTGATAACTGTCCTGTGAAATTCTTATATTGGATTTGGAAGCATTATTTTTTTTTCTGTGTGCCTGGCATAAAAGACTTAGTTTCTCAAAGGATGATTGTTTTGATTCCAAAACTTAGATCTGTTTAAGAAATCCTGCTGAAGATGTAAACTATGAGCTCTTTGATTCCTTTGGAAAACACAGGCCTTAACCACTGTGTTTTATTAGAAAAAGTAGTAATAGTGAACTTCTCCTCAAGCACTTTAGAGGTGAAATGTAGGAGGCCTGGTTTATTCTTCACTTTGAGTACCAAATGAGCTTTCCCCACTACAGTGAGGTTCTCCATCCGGCCCAACTGAAATGCTGTGTTACTGACATTCCACCTTACTTGGTGCTGGATGCAGCACTGGGAAAAGAGCTTCAGAGCTTCAGCTGTGAATGGCAGAGAGCTGTATGTCCCAGGGGATCACAGGCTGATTATGGTTACAGTGCTTTCAGATCCTCTAAAGATCCTTTACTGAATTTATTATTGGTCCTCCTTTAGGGGCAAACATTTTACCACTAACTTTACCTGCTTCAGGCTTTCTCTCATATACCAGTGTGCATTTAAGACCTTTGCATTTCCTTGCTTCCCCTCTGCCTAAGAAATGACATTTAGTTCTGTTTTACCAAAAATCAAAACCATGTGTGGACTGAAGTCCCAGCTAGACCCTCATTTATACTCACCCTCACACAAAGCTCCTGAATAATTAGCTGTGCTAGCAAAAAAACCCCCAAAACCAAAAACAAAACCAAAAAAACCCAACCAACCAACCAACAAAAAAAAAATCCAAACATAGCTTTTCCTGGTTTAGCCCATCTTCTAGGGGAGCACAGCAGCTTTCAATATTCCAGCCTCCTCTTAAAAGGAGATGTTTTTCTAACATGAGCTGTGCTCTTTTTATAAGTACATGTAAACTGCAGCATTCAGGGGTAAAATGACCAGGGAGGAAATGTTGTAAAAGCTCTTTCCCACAGGTCTATTTGAACTGTGGAGTATATTTGCTTTGGCTTGGAGGGGAGGGAAGCTGGCACTGTTAGAGGCAGAACAGCAGCAACACTCCCATAGGATGGGCAGGAACCCTGTATGTCTCCACTGCAGAGATGCTCAGAAAACTTTAAAAACCAAACCGGCCTGAATTCTCTCTCCCCTTCTGTCAGTTTGTTCAGTCACTACACAGAGGTTCTGACACTGCAGCAAGAAGTCATTTTAATACAGGAATATGTCCTGATGCAGCAAAAGCCGAGATCGGGGTTGTTTCTTAGTGAGACTCTTGCCAGAGTTAGGCTGGGAAAGCTGTGAAGTGTGAGCAGCCTCAAACAAAAATGAAGCCATTCAGAACCTTAAGACAGACTTCAGGATTCAGATCCATGTAACTGAGAGCTGTATTAAGAGCCCATTTGGGTAAGGGTTTTCCTCACATCAGTAAGAGTATCCAGCAAGAAGCATTAAACTTCTCTATTATTCTCACCAGAAAATCAGCCTTGGTTTAACAAATTATTGTAACTGATCGTTTATCTAGTGCGAGGAAGTTGTGTCTACATTAGTGTCACACAGATGTGTTCTCTTCACTGTTGGGTTAATGAAGGTAAATGTTTTGAATCCATTTTAGACCGGAGTTCTTGTTCAGAAACTTCTGAAAGAAATGCCATCTGTAACGACTGGTGGATCCTTAAGTGTCAGTCTGGCAAGTTGTCCTAATGTGGGTAGCTGCAGAAATCTTTTGTGTATGTTGTTGTAGATTTAAAAGCATTACTCATGGTTTCATTCGAGTGTCTGCATTTCTGACACAGATGTGACATATCTGTATATATTATAAATCAATACTATTTTTAACCACATATTTTGTACAAATATTCACATTAGCTCTGTACTTCAATGAAAATCTACTATGGTATTAAACATTTTGGTGGAATTAGCAAACTCCTTGTCTGTGCTTTGTTTTCATTTTATAACGGTGTTAAGCAGCTGAGCCATTTCTGGCATCCAAGACAAATATTATCATTTCCAGCTATTTAGAGCAGTTCCTTAAATCCAGGTGCACCTGTACCCTCTAGTGACTGATCCCAGCCACTGCAGAGGCAGCTCCCCACACCTCCAGATCTGAATGAGAGGCCAGAATGAAACCCAAAACAATAGTAAATGTGAGCACAATTTTTCCTAGCTAATGAGAGTATCACTGTGGGACAGCACATTGCTTTTGAGGGACACCCAGCTAGAGATTTCAATACACAGGGATGCAGTTCTTTAGTTACTTTTATTTTTACAGCTTTCTCTAAAGCTTCTCGTACAGGTCACGAGGAATCAAATTATGAACTTTGTGCTACACATGTGGTCCAGCTCAGTTTCCCGTGTACAACAGCCACATCTGCACAGCTTACCAACTACAGCAGCAATGTGCATCTCTAGTCTTGGCCTAATCTCAGGCTCACTCCTGTAGCAGAACCCTAATGAAGGAGGAAAAAAAAGACATTAAGAAAACTACTAAAGGAACCTTGTCCCCTACTACAATTCCTAGAGCAGGGTGAGGGGGAAGAAGGTATCACATATACATATATGTATGTATTCACACACATACATACATATTTACCAGATAGGCATGCCAGCTATAAAGTGATTAATAAGGTGCATGTTCCCATGCATTATTAAGAGGATACTGGTTTTGTACACTGCTGTGAAGTGGGATGGGGTTTGTTTTGTCCACAGCACAGGCTGTGGACCCACAGATAGCACAGATCCTCAACTAGGAAAGGTGGGAATGGCAAACCCAGCTTGGATTTTCATCCCCTTCAGCAGTTCAGTTTCCAGTGAAATTTAGAGCTTCAGAACACAAGAGGAGAAAAAAGGCTGATAGAAAACTACCAGAACCAAAACTAAATTTTCCACTTCTTTTGTTTCGTTTGTTTTTAAGTGAAGAAGCCCTGGTAGATATCCAGAGAGTGAACTTTGCTCCTCAGCTTTACAGTTGGATCACATCTCAGCCAGCCCTGCCTGGGCCCTATTTCTATTTAATTTCTATTTAATTTACAATATGAAGCAACACCCTTACAATGTGCCCCTCTTGACACCTGCACAAGGGCTGTTCCAGTGAGCCCCACTCCCACCTCATCATGGTGGGCTAACACAGTCCTGAGGTCACTTCACACCCTGTTGGTGCCGGTCAGCAGCAGCTGAACATGAGCCAGTGAGTGCCCAGGTGGCCAATGGCACCTTGGCCTGTGTAAGCACCAGTGTGGCCAGCAGGACCAGGGCAGGGATTTTTACAGGCCTCTTTACTCAGCACCACTGAGACACCTCGAATCCTGTGTCCAGTTCTGGGCCCCGCACTTCAGGAAGGACATTGAGGTGCTGGAGCGTGTCCAGAGAAGGGCAGCGGAGCTGGGGAAAAGGTCTGGAGTGCACGTCCCTATGAGGAGCAGCTGAGGGAGCTGGAAGGGCTCAGCCTGGAGGA
>VYXB01010500.1:197770-265068 GCA_013397135.1 Pachyramphus minor
CCGCCGCCGCCGCTGCGCCCGGGGCGGTGCCGGAGCCCGACCCGCTGCTCCGCGGGCCCGCAGGTAAGGGGGGAACGGCCCCGCAGAGGGAGCGGGTGCTGGGGTGGGGGTTCGTGGCGTCCTCCAGCCGGGTTCTGGCACAAGGTTCCGGGGGCTGCCGAGCGGGGAGATGCGGCCTGGGCTCGGCATTCGCGTGTGCTGAGCTCCGGCGGCCGCCGAGCGCGGCCCGCGGTGTCCGTCCGTCCGTCCGTCCGTGTGTCCGTATGGCAGCTCCAGACCGGTGGCTTTGTGCCCCCAGTGCCCCTCGGGTCTCCAGGGCTTTGTGCTGCAGAGTTCTGGATTGACGCGCGTCAGAAGATGGGTTTAGTTGTATCCAGGGAGGACCGGTATAGGAAGGCCTTGGGAAAAAAATACAACAACAAACCACCCATCATTTATTATCTATTAAAGGCATGCAATTGAGGAATTTGAATAATAGAATCATAGGTCACATTGAGATCATTAACTGTGTAAAATTCAGAAGCATAGACTTGATTTNAGAGGACACAGCTTCAAACTGCACCGGGGGGGTTCAGGCTGGACATAAGGAAAAATTTCTTCACAGAAAAGGTGATTAAACATCGGAATGGGGCGCCAGGGAAGGTGGCGGAGCGACGGTGTTTAAGGAAACACTTCGCGCCGCAGCCTAGCTGACGTGGTTGCGTTCTGTCACACACTGCACCCGATGATCTCAGAGCTCTTTTTCAAGCTAATTAACTCTGTAACTCCGTGGCTCCGTGACCCCCTCACGGCCGGACCCGCCTCACGCCCGGCACCGCCCCGCGCGCNCCGTATGGCAGCTCCAGACCGGTGGCTTTGTGCCCCCAGTGCCCCTCGGGTCTCCAGGGCTTTGTGCTGCAGAGTTCTGGATTGACGCGCGTCAGAAGATGGGTTTAGTTGTATCCAGGGAGGACCGGTATAGGAAGGCCTTGGGAAAAAAATACAACAACAAACCACCCATCATTTATTATCTATTAAAGGCATGCAATTGAGGAATTTGAATAATAGAATCATAGGTCACATTGAGATCATTAACTGTGTAAAATTCAGAAGCATAGACTTGATTTCTCTTGAGAGGGCTTAAATCCGTATGGTAAATTTAAGGGCTACGTTTCATTTGGCAGATGGGGTTCCGATGAAGACAGCAGCACGTTCTCCCTTCCTTCCTTCATGTTCAGCTGGAAGAAATCCCCCATCGGGAGGAACTGGGAGATTCTGCAGCCTTTGGGTTTGTGCTGTTTGCTGAAAGGGGAATTATGTCTCCAAAGTGTCAGTGTATTCTTAACAGAGCAAAAGGCCTGGATTTAAATTTTGGGAGACACACGAGCTTGGTGTAACATTTGACTGCCTGCAAGTCTTAGAATCCTAGAGTCACAGAATGCTTTGGATTGGAAGGGACTGTAAAGCTCATCTAGTTCCAACCCCCTGCCATGGACAGGGACACCTTCCACTGGACCAGGTTGCTTCAAGTCCTGTCCAGTCTGGCTTAGAACAATTGCAGGGATGGGGCAGTCACAACGTCTCTGGGGAGTCAGCAGTGCTTGTGCTGTTTTCAAGTGTAAATATATATATGAGAGGGAGATTGAGGAACGGGGAATTGGAGTGGGAAAACTTCCCATGGAATATATCTTGTATTCTATCAAAATGACAGATCATATTCTGTCACTGCAGAGGTACTCAGATGCTTGTTACAGTATAACTTTTTATATTAACTCGGATATTTATGTACTCTGAATATAAAGATGATTTTATTCATTGCAAAATCACTGTTTTCCAACTGAATTTCAGTAGTGACTTGTTGCAGAGGATTACTGAAAAATGGGAACCTAAAGGGAACTTTGTGGAATATCCGTGCAAGACTGGATTGAGCAATCCGGTGGTTAAATGATGCTGTTGAACCAGAAGTGGGGAATATAAGCATGAAATTTTAGGTCAGTTACAGACAGGGAAGTCCCACGTGAGGATTCTTACAGGGATCTTGCTTAGAGTAGATAACTGAGTTTTGAACAAGAAGGTGTTGGGGAAGGGCAAAAGGAAACTGCAGCAAGGGAGCACAACCCAATACTATGTGAAATTATGTGTCCTGTTATGTCATGTTGTTAATTAAGGAATTCCAGTCATAGGTAGGAGTAGTCAATATCCTTGAGTGGTATGAATAGAGATAGAATCACAGAATGGTTTGGGTTGGAAGGGCCCTCTAGTTCCAACACCCTGCCATGGGCAGGGACAGCTTCCACTAGACCAGGTTGTTCCAAGTCCTTTCCAACCTGGCTGAGAAGAATTCCAGGGATGTGGCATCCACAGCTTCTCTGGGCAACCTGTGCCAGAGTATCACCAGCCTCACAGAAAAGAATTTCTTCCTACTATCCCTGCCCTCTGTCAGTTTAAAGCCATTCCCCCTTGTCCTGAGAGTCCATGCTCTTGTAAAATACATAAGATACAAATACATAACGAATATTTTGGCTACTCATTCTTAAAACTAAATTTTGACTTTGACAAAACATGTTAACACAAACAAACCTTCTGTCTCTGCTCAGGGGATGCCATGTTGCCTCAGAAGATACCTTCCAGAATGAGCTGTTATTGGAAAGTCCTGGGGATTTTCTTACTATTTCTTCGAAGTGCGCTGTGTCTCCAGCCCAGAGTGCTGCTGGTATCTTTTGATGGATTTCGATGGGATTACATCTATAAAGTCCCAACTCCCAATTTCCATTATGCCATGGAGAACGGGGTTCATGTCAAGCAGGTCACCAATGTGTTTGTCACGAAAACTTACCCTAACCATTACACCCTGGTGACTGGTCTCTATGCAGAGAGCCACGGCATCGTCGCTAATGAGATGTACGATCCTGTTTTGAATGAAACCTTCTCTCTCACCAAAATGAATACCCACAACCCCAGGTTCTGGGAAGAGGCCAGCCCGATATGGGTAACAAACCAGAGGAAAGGACACAAATCCGGTGCAGCCATGTGGCCTGGAACAGACGTGAAAATACACGGAGTCTTGCCCACACATTATATGCCCTACAATGAAACTGTTCCCTTTGAAGACAGAGTTGCCAAGCTGATTGAGTGGTTTACATCAAAAGAACCCATAAACTTTGGTCTCCTCTACTGGGAACAGCCTGATGAGATGGGACATTTTCTAGGCCCAGACAACCCACTTATGGGACCAGTAATTAGTGATATTGACAGCAAGCTGGGATATCTCATCTCTGAGCTGAAGGCAGCGAAGCTGTGGCATGTGATAAATGTCATAATCACCAGTGATCACGGGATGTCGCAGTCGTCCTCGGAGAGGGTCATTGAGCTTGATCAGTACGTGGACAGAGAGCTCTATGAAGTCATTGACCACTCTCCTGCAGTAGCCATTTTGCCAAAAGAAGGTAGGAGCTACAGCACTAAGATTGTCTGAGGAGATACTTGAGTCTCCAAACTTTATAGACATCATTGCCTAACTGAAGTGGTGGTAGCAGCACTGATGCCAGTAGGACATCAGCCTTGAACAAGGAGTACCTGCAGGATCACTTCTTTATTCTTTTTGCTAGCTCAGTCAAAAGCCTGGATTAATTTTCTAAAATGAAAAGGGAGCAAATCTATCTTTTGTTGACTAATGTTGCCAAAGATCCTTCTGTCTTTCTGAGAAGTAAGATAATATAATGGCATTATCAGGGCTGAATGGCGTTCTAGGCCTGAATGTTACATATCTTGCCTTTCATCAAGGTGCTGAAGCCAAAGTGGAAGAATTATATTTCTAACTCAAACAGAGTTAAACTGAGACCAGATGGAGCCCTTTGATAAAAAGAAACCTGTGTTGGCTATTTGATTAGATGCCAGCTATTGTAGTTCACTAGTTTTTTTCCCGTTATGCTGAACAGCCAGACACTTATGTTCATACTGTTTTTATTGTGATGATGAGCAAGAATATTGTTGGAATCAAAATCTGAAGTCTGGTTGCAGTCATTGAAGGGTTGCTGAAGTGTCAGCTGATGTTTAGTGTCACTAATGCAGAGATGCTGCTCTCCATTTTGATGATCAAGTGCTACAACTATTTGGTGCAAATATGTTAACCTGGAAAATAGCAACCCTGCCCACACAAAAACTTGCTGATTTGGAAGTTGAGTTTTAAGGTGGCCTTTTGAAAAGGTGTTTTTTAAGAATTCTGTAAAATTTGCATCACTAATGGATAGCACTCTGTATGTATTGAAATGTCCCAATAGATAGGGTATGTTGCAGACTTTTATGTGCAAACAAATGTCTCTTGTAATTTTTAATTTGATGAATACTCCAAACTAAATTGTTAGTATGTCCAAACTGAGATCATTGCTGCCTGAGCACACTGTTTCCATCAGTAGGGATAAAAAAGCCAAGTTTGGGAGCTCCATCCTCATAAAGACAAACATGGCTGAGCAGGATGTTCTCATAAGCAAGTAAAGAAGCTGTAAAAGTAAACTTTGTTGCTGAAACATCCCTAATGCAGTAAATGAGAACGTGAAAATGTGTAACTTTATTGTCCTGTCTGCTAAGTGCTGAGAAGAATCAGTATCTTAGGCAGCAGTTAAATGACAGAATAGTAAAAAAAGCCATTTCAGTGGATTTCAGAAATAGCTTGGATTTGGTTTTGCCCAGAGATTCAGGTATTTATTACATTACCAGTAAACAAGAATTGAGTTTTGAGTACAGCTAAAATTCCTTCCTTTTGTGTTACCAGCTATGATTTTTATTATAAAACAATGAGCTTTACTGTCAGTTAAGCTATGAACTAACATACACTTATGTACATAACACTGATTCTTCACCTGTTTGTTATTACATTTGTCTTGCTTAAGCCAAGAGAATGGTAAAACTTAGACATTGAGGAAAAGTTTGAATGCTTAAAAATGCAGCAATTTCTTTTAGTTTAACTGGCTGCATGTTTCTTTCCCAAGAGATGTGGGAAAGCCATTATTTAGCCATGCTGGTGTATTAGTGTGTGTGGGGAACTAATAATATGTTTGCAAAGAAGGTACCTGTAGCACAGCTGCTGATGCTGGCTTTTTTCCTTGCATTTAATGTAAATAATTAATTAATTTAGTGTAAAATCATAGTTTGCTGTATTTGGGGCTTCTCCTCCCTGCAATCCCATACAGAAAAGTGGCATAACAATATTAACTTTATTACTAGTGTAGTCCTAGAAATGCTAGATTGGAGTCCCTTGTTGCTGGAACTCTCTCTATCATATCTCTGTCAGCATTTTTGCAATCTCATCTTGACCTCTATTGTGTTTCTCAAGTTTTTATGCCAGTTTGAGATAAAAAACATTATATATTGATGTATTTTCAGTTTTCCTTCACAATTTCTATACCAGATTCTAGGAACTGAGGGGGAAAATGAACCTGGTTTCTTTAAAGACATTGGGCACCTCCTTCCAACCTTTTTTTCCCTGAGATACATTCCAAACTCCACTTAGGCTGTAAATGGTCACTGAAATGGGAGCAGGTGCCAATTCCTGAACTTGTTTTTGTGCTTCTATCTCTGTATTCTGGTTCTTCCTGTCTGTGCACTGATGTTCCAGCTTGTCCAACTGGTTGTGGCTCTTAAGTGACTTTTACTGGAAAGACAAGCTCAGAAACTGGAAATAAGCAAATAAAGAATTGGGGGTGGGAAATGCTTATTTATTCAGTGATGTTAGTACAGAGCTTGAGGGTTTGCACTCACTGTTAGTAAGGAAGAGAAAGCAGCAGGCACTGGGAATACAGAAGAGCAGCTTGTGCTGTTGAATGTTATTGAATACAGTTGGCTGATAGTTCTAGACCAAAAGTTCCACCTTCATCTGCCATTCCAGCCTGTCCCTTGGTGTGCTTGTCATGTGTTCCCTGCTTGGAATGATTCAGCAATGCCAAGAAACAAAGTGGCTTCTCTCTTTCCCCTTTTAGAGGAAAGCAGCTAACAATGAGACTGCTTTAAAATGAATAAAATTATTAAAAAGTGTCACTTGTCATCACAGCCAACTGGGGGACGGACAGAATATGGCCTGAATGCCCCCATTACCTCATGAACAGGTTTAGGAGCTATCTTCTTGCTTCCAGGCTTTGCATGGAGCTAGGAGGGGTTGGTTCCTTTTCCATGGGACTCAACTGAATGCTTCTAGTTCATTCCTGTGAGAAGCTGACATTCTGACAACTACGAAATGAGGAATTTTTCTAAAATTAGCTGGGCACTTATTGCTTGGGAACAAGCTGTGAAGTCTGGTATCAGGTGGGATCTTACTGTGAATGATCCTCTGGATTTCTCACAGGAACATATGTGCACACATTTTCTCCTACAGTTGTAATTAACTTTATGAATTATATTCACTGGGGAAGTGCATTTTGCCGTCTTCTTTCAGCTGTATTTAAACTACTGATTAGTTCAGTAAACATACTGGTATGTTTAATTTTTGTCTTTTGTCTCTTTTGTTTATTTCAAGGCAAACTGGATGAAGTATATGAAGCTTTGGCCAATGCTCATCCCAACATGACTGTATATAAAAAGGAGCAGATTCCAGATAGATTGCATTACAAACACAACAGTAAAATTCAGCCCATTTTAGCAGTGGCAGATAAAGGATGGGAAATTGTACACAACAAGTCTGATGGTTTTCTGTGTGAGTATCCTGTCTTTACAGTGGTTTGCTGTATCTTCCTAGTCAGGGACCTTATGTGGTACTTCCTTCCCAGTCTCAACCTATGTTCCTTTTTTATTTTTCTTTAAGACTGGGAGGGAAAACTGAAGTGTGTAGAATTTCTTTTTTTCCCCCTGGTGGGATGGGAAATACTCTACTATTAGGGGAGGTAAATCCACACTTAGTATTTCTTTCAACATTAGACTTTCTGAGATAAGATCAGTCACATGTTTTAGTGGCCTCATACTTGAGGTCTTTCAGGATGTAGCAAACTGACAAGCACTTCCTGAGAGATTAAAAGAGAAAATTGTAACTGAATTTGTTGAGTAGAGGGTGAATAGGGTTGTTTTATCATGTACTGCTTATTTACTGGAGAAGGCTGGGTTGGAAATACAAAAATGTTTTCTGAAAGTCCTCAGCTTTTGTGGATGCTTAAAATAACCTTGTTCTATTGCTAAAAGAGTCTTTGGATATTTTGTTTCTGCACACCAGTGATTTTCGCTTTTCTTAAAGGATAAAATGCACTCTAGGTGATTTGGAGGAATAAAAACCCCAACACTTCTCAGTTCCTCACTTCGGGGTTTTAAGAATAATTACAGGTAGAATGGACACAGTAAACTGTAACTTTTTGGTTATATAGGAGGAAAAATACAGGTATCATGTGGTCAGTGTTTAAGTTTCTGAATTGAAAACCTTCTAAACTTTGCTGCAGGTTATGACTATGAAGAGTGTCACCTGCAAGTCGTAACAAGTTTGTCAGTAGGTGCTTCTCGTGCCTGTGTGTTCTACATGTTCAGAGTTTTTAGTGTCCCTGTTGGGAAGGGGCACTGGAGTCCCAGTAGTGAGGTCTTTTCCTTATTCATGAGTTGATAGTGCACAAAATTGGACAAAGTGTCAAACCTGGAGTCAAATGGACAATCTGTCTCTCCTTTTTTTTTTTCCCTGTAAGAGATCTGGTCCAGTTGCAAAGTTGAAGTTTTTCCTTGAGAAAAATCAAGGAAAGGGCTGTAGGTAGCGTGTCATTGACAGTGGTTACTGCCATGTGAGCTTACCTTTTTTTTTTTTAGTTCTTTTTCTTTTTTTTTTTTTTCAAATAGTGATCTCCATTGTTGTTTTCTTTTAAAACCGTTTTTTCTTTGTAGTTTTGAGACTTCGTATTTGCCAGGAGACAAATGGATCAAAAGAATTCTTCTAAACCTTTGCAAGAATAACTGATGCCTGTGCCTTTTCTGCATTCTAATTCTAGGAAAGGGTTGAGTGCTTGTTTTGCAACTTCAGAATATTGTCCTTTCTCTATCTTTTATTTCCAGTTGGTAACCACGGCTATGACAACATTGTACCAGAAATGCATCCCATTTTTGTGGTAGTTGGGCCTGCTTTCAGAAAGAATGCCACCAAAGAAGCCATGAATGCTACAGACTTGTACCCCTTGCTGTGTCATCTACTTGGTATTGACCCTCTGCCAAACAATGGCTCCTTCAACTCTGTGAAAGACATCCTTGCTGAAGGTCCTGGAGCCTTTGGAGCAGACACCTGTTCCACAGTCATAGGAGTCTTCCTGGGCAGCTTGCTTGTTCTGGTTTTTACTGGAGTTTTTGTTAAGCATTTTGTCCTTGCCCAAGCAAATTCCATGCACATCCTACACACTGAAGTTGCCCAGCCATTGCTGCAAGATCATTAACACTTGGAATTATTTCCTGTTTGAGGCTTGAAATAAGCATATACAGAGAAAATAAGTAATAAGAGGTGGATCAGCATAAATATCTGGAGTAAAAGGAGGTGGATGCTGATCCATTGGTACTCTGGGGCACGTACAGACCAGGGATGCAGAGAAAGAGCATGTTCCTGTTTCACCCTGCAGCCTCTTCATCTTCCAGGGGTCAAAGATATTGTAGGTAAACCTGGAAAGCTGTTTATGTATGTAGCCATGTAGTGACAACAGACCTCAAACACCTTATTATAGCTATTTTTAGGTAAATAATGTCAGCTGAGGTGCATTTCACAGGCTATTAAATGGTGATTTCATTTCTCACCCCTTTTTTTTTTTTTTTTTTTTTGTTCCTTGAGAGGCTTTTTGAGTCTCTTCGATTCTCACAAGTCATTGAATGGAACTAAACTTCTTTCAGACTAAGGGAGATGAGTCAGTTAAGGAACAGAGATGTTCAGGCTGGTTTCAGAGTTCTGTTCTCGTTGTTCATGTGATCTGTTATCGGAGACTCTTCGTTAGTGTGAGTTTGACTTGTGTCTTGTGCTTTATCTGCTGTGCCTGGTGGGCCTTAGAATTGGTTGAGCAGGAGTAGAGTTGAAATTTATGGAGCAGCCATATAAATCTTAAGCCATATATGCTCTTAAAACTGAACAAGCACACTTTAAAAAAAAGGTGTAAGACTGGAGTTTGTTCTTTCAGAGGAAAGCCTCTGTCAGGAAAAAATATTAGTTCTGAGTCAACAAAGCTACATTTTATTCTGATCCTTTTGTTTGTGGCAATAAATCTTCTTGTTAGTGTAGTTGTGGGGGTTTTTTGTGAGCTCACTTAAATGGTAGGTGAGAAGCTGCTGACTAAGGTTTGTGTGAAAAACATGGTGTGAAGTGAGAAAAGTTGTCTCATTGTCAGAGTTTTCCCCTTCTCCCTCTGTGAGATAGTATTTCTCATCACTTTGATGCTGAGTACAATGCCTGAAGGAGAAAGAATCTTAAAATTCATGCACAAATAGCAAACTGAGTATTTTTAAGTGCAATTTTTAACTGTATCCACAGCCCCCAGCAGAGGGCAAGGATGGGAACACCTCGGCTTTGGTTGTGGTCTGCCAAAGAAACAGTGTGACTGATAGTCAGTACTGCAAGGGGAGGGTTTGCAGTACAAAACTCGTTTTGCTGCACTAAATTCCAGACTTAATGAAGATCTGTTGTGTTCTCTGTGATGGCAGGGACATTTGCTTAGCACTAACCTGTCTTGCAGACAGGTTGCCACACCTGGGTGCAGCGAATGCCTGAAAGGGAAGGCAGTGAAATAATCCAACTTAAGGTATATGCTGAAAGTTTAGCTGTAATGGTAGCTTTAGGAAGGCAGGAAACCTGCAGATCTGTTGGGAGACAGCTCTTAGTTTGGGGGATATATATGAAATCTTGTGATCTTATCTGACTCAGTGCAGTTGCTGTGCTGTGAACTGTCTTGTTTTGCTGTATTTCCATTTTCTTAAGAAAACACTGAAGGAAAAGGTCTGTAAAGCTGATTCTTAGTGGAGCTGGCCATTAGCTATGCCTTAAGTTTAATTTGCTGATGTCAGGTAAAACCCAGTGCTGCAGGGGCTTGTCAGGCTGAAAGGCAAAGGCAGTAATGGTGTTCACAGGAGCTTTCAGAGACTGGGGAAGTCTGAGCAGAAATCATGAACCTCTTGAATTGTTACTAATTTCTCCTCTACCTACCTACCTTCCAAAAAGTGGATGGCAAATAGCAAATTGATGCATTGAATCCACCTTTTCTTGCTGATTTGTAACTTCAAAATGAACTGTGGCACAAACTTAGAGTGTGTTTAAGGAAAGATCTGAAGGCTTGGATAAGGCAATAACAGTGGCAATTGGAGATGCCATAACACTCTCTTGTAGCTACGGCAATTATGCACTTTGGAACATGCTGCTTTAATAGAAATTCTTACTGCAGCAATTTCATAGCAGTAATCATGGCAGATGAGAAAATAACTGGGTTGTAATCTCAGAGTTGTTCATTAAACCCCCACTTTAATTGTGCAGGTGTAAATCTATCATCAGCTAAAGTAACTCTTGATTTTAAGGAGGGGCCAAAGTTGGTCAATGTTGTTCAGTCATCCTGGACTTAGATTTACCTGCCCAAATATGTAACAGGTGAAGAGCTGTAAGTTTCCCCCAACAAAGGCTTTGGGAACAATAATACTCAAAATAATTTGGGGACACAGATGTGAGAATTGTCTGTGTCATTATTCCATATTGCACTGTGAGGCCCTTCTTTGAGGAGGGTAAAATAAAACTTTGTAAAAAAAAATGAAGGGAATCTTGTAGCATTTGGTAATTTCAGTTTAGGGCTAAACATTTCCTTTGAAGTATTTACAGATACGTTTTGGGTAGTTCCTTGTTAGTGGATTTGCCCAGCTGGTGTCAAACACTGCTTTAAGCTGTTGAGTGTGAGTTTAATGAAACTGAAAGCACAGATGAGGAAAGCACAGCAACTTCTTCTCTGATGGGACATTTTGTCAGACTATTTTTTGGGTGGGGAGGACATGGGATTTGATTTCTGTGTATATGATACTTTCTATGATGTGCAAACAAGTTTATTGGAAACTGGATTTGAGTACACTGTGTACTGCTTGTAACTTAAGATTGGAAACCAAGAGTGATGCATGATGTTGTGTTTCATTACTGACCTGTGAAGCATACAGATGTCAAATGTTTTCTTTGTTTCTTTGTTGTTTGGAACTGCTGGAGTTGAAATTCATCTTTGCTGTAGTCCTCCCAAGCATAAAGTGCTGGCTTCATTTAAAAATGCTTCTGGTAAACAAACTTAAAGGGGGGGGACAGTGAGTGGGTGAGAATGGCCTTAACTCCTGCATCCTAAATATTTCTTGGACTCTACATAGTGTATGCCTTTATTAAGAATAACTGGAAGTATGATAGAACTTAGGAATTTTAAGTGAAAGTTCTTTTATAATAGATCTCATTTCCCACCTTGCTGCTGTATATAGAAAGAACAGCTATCAGTTACCAGTGATGGGAATACAGTAAAGACCTCTACAATAAGGGTCCAGCCATTAACACAGCACTGCCAAGCCTGTTGTAGGATGAAGGGTTGTGCAGCCTGACTTTTCAATCATAGAATGGTTTGGTTGATTTCAACTGCCCCCCCTGCCATGGGCAGGACCTGTCAGAAGTGTGACCAACACAAGCTGAAATGTGGAAGATGAACAAAGGTGCAGTGGTTGGGTCCTGTTTTGTAAAATGCAAACAGGGTTATTTCCCAGTCTTCTTCCCTGCTTAAATAATGGCAAAGAATTCTGTGTTGACCATCCCTGTGCTGCTGTACAAACCTTTCATGGCATGTTTGTCCTATAGTAAAAATGGTGTAAACATTTATTAAATTGGTTTAAATAAAAAATTGTTGCAAGCACATGAAAATGAAAAATCCTGTATCAGCCTTTCCATAATGAGATCCTAATCTGAATCCTATTAACAAACCTCCACTACTGTTTTTTTGCAATAAAAAATGCTACTATGCATGTTAGAACAAACATCTGTCCCTGTGGTCTGATCCTTGGAGATACATGATGTTGGTTTATTTTCATAAGCAGTGTGTAGGCAGCAAGTTAAACTTGCCCCTGAAACCAATGTTTCAGAGCTCTAGTTGAAGTCAGCTCAATTCTGGAACTGTTTCCTTGATGCTAATGGCCAGAAAAGCACAGAACTGCAGAGGGGTGGATGTTTTAGGGCTTCTGTAGCCAGTGTTGAGAGTTCCCTTATGGAGGCAGTCAACATAATGAAACAGGAGCCTTCACTGCAGGGCAGTGGCTACAAACATCCCCCAACCCGGAACATCCCCTGAATTAACATGCCCTATATGAACACTGCTGAGTTGTGTCTATTTAGCAAGTCATTAATTGTTACCACAAACTATCACCCCTTTATCGCAGCTCTGAGGAAGCAGAAGCCACAACTTCGCTGTTCTTATTCTAAATTGGCTCTTGGGAAGAAAATCAGCCACCAGCTTTCATGAGCAATAGAACACACACTGTAATGAGGCAGTGGAAAAATTTTGTCATAATTTAAAAAAATAATAATCTTTAAATAAATCAGCTTTGTGTCTTAAGGACAAAGAGGTGTTTTTGTAGATTCTCTCAGTTTGTACATGATCTGTATGAAATCCTGGATGTACAAGAGCGACTCTGAAACCCGTTGTGCCAGGAAGAATGCTCAGAACTGTTACAGACAATACCACATCTTTGGAAATGAAAATCATCAGCAATGCAACTGGAATACAGTTTACCCTATTTCTTAATACTTAAATTTCCTCTTTAAACCCTTCCCACAGTAGCACTGTTTAGTCTCCATGCTAAGGGAGGAGGAGTAGAGAGTGTTGGGGATTTCCTCTCATTACAACCACTCACTGTCTGGTTTCACAGCAGCTCAGTGGCCTGTAGCAATTCTCATCAGAAGGGGCTGCCTAGAACTAGAAAGAGAAATGCACTTCGACCTTGATTTCCCCATCTGTAACAACATTCCTATTTCAGATCACACTGCACTTTAGTCAGCATTTACATTTCTGGCCATTAAAATCTTGGTGGTAACTTTGCCACCTGCCTGTGAGATGGGGGATGCACAGAGGAACTGAGAGCACATCCATCACAGGCTGTGTGACAACTGCTGGGGGCAGGGCAGAGAAGGGGCAAAACAAATACTGTGCTATATCAGGTTTAGTTTCTAGGAAAAAAACACCAGAACTCGCATGTAGAGACAGTACAGTTTGGTCTGACCAAGTCTGCTGGAAAGATTAATTCAGTCTAGTCAAGCCTTTCCAAACACAGATGATGCAAAGCATCCCCCAATAATTCCACCACCTTCTGAGGATCCCAGTTTGTATCAGCAGAATTATGAGAACCTAACAACTTTCTCCAAAGTCCTCCCTTTTACAGCATATCCAAGCCTGGGTCCTACCCTGCAAAACACTCCCTTTGTAGTTACTCATTAACTTGACCTCTTGGTGCCTGTAATTAATTAGTTTAAACTTCAGGCAGGATGAGAAAGTGACTCTGTGTCCAGTCCAGCTACTGCTCTAGGATAGCAACAGGTTAAAATCCAGTACCCTGTCAGTAACAGCACAGATTTTTCAAGGGGCCCGAGCCTCTTTCAAGTTCAGATTAATCCTGAGTAAACCACTAGTAAGTAGTAACTAGTAGTTTAAGAAGGGGGGGCAAAAAGCAGAACTGGTTAGGTTCTGGATTATGTTTTTAATCAGTACAACTGAATACCCAGGCAGACACAAAGTAGTAAAGCTTCCACACGTTTCTAAATCTCCAGTGTATTTTTTTTCAGTAGACAGTTAGAAGTAGCCCTTCCCTCCAAAGTCCCTGCCCCCTCCCTGCTGGATCACTAAAAGGCAGTCTGTGAAAGAGAAGCCACACTGCACACTACCATGTACCTCTGTCACTTCAAATTATTTTTTAAAAACCATCAAACTTGTAGGAAAAGCACTTGGTAACCATAGTTCTTTTTTGGGTTAGCATTAACAATTTAACCTCATATCCTGTCCTCACTGAAAGATAAGGTATCACTTAAGGCTTTCTACATCAAATTTTAGTGTCAAGTTACAGGCTGACCATTAACAATCAAGAGTTTCAATTAAGAGAGCCATTAGCACTGGTCTTCACCAGAAATTTGCATCTATACACCTCAAATGCTATAGAGTATTTCTTCTTTGAGATAAGATCTGTTAACTTTTCCCTTTAAATTTCCAGGGTTTAAAATAAGAGTTTGGAAGACTTGTTTAATGACTGCACATCAAACTTTCAATTGTTGCTTATTAGAATGACAGCCTTCAAAAGACAAATATCAGCTGGTGCACAGGGTAGAACCACCTTTATTACAAAAACACTTTCAGCAGAGTTTATACCTGAGAAACTTTCCACAGGATTTAAAAGCATTAATTTTACACCTACAGCCCATGAAACTGGGTAATTCAAGGATTCTCAGATTAAACTGACATCCTGGAGATAAGGCAGCAGTGCCATGGCTACTGGAACTGTGGATCTAAGTAATCCACAGACACACGTCCAGAAATGTCAGAGGCACCTGTCCAGTGTTGTAACTGCTGAACTACATGGTTTAGTGCTCAGAATAGAAGTGATGTGCACCAATTCTTTCCTCACTGACTTCCGTTTTCTTTCTCAGCAACCATGTGTCATATTGCTGCGTTAGAGTAGAAGCAAAAGTCTTGGATCTTCCCTACACCCTCTATCCCCAAATTTAACAGCAAACCAGAACATACTCTGCAAACAACACTAACTCCTTTTTTTATGAGAGCTAGATCTTCCTTCCAACACAGGTACAAGAACACTAAAATAAGTCAATATTAATTTAAATTTAATACAAAAAAGCAATTATCATTTACAAATATTAAAATTCACTTAGTCTATCCTGGCTAGTCATACTCTGGAATTTCCTTCTGAAAGTGCTTAAAGGCTTGAATGAAAAACTAAGCATCTTTATTTTGTTAAGCATCTCTTCCAGTGAAAAGCCACCCATTCACTGTTCTGAAAATATTTTTACAGGACACTAGTCAGGCAACACACAAACGAGTCAGCAAGGTCTGGCTGTACAGTATTTTACACAGATAAAGTGCATCACAGAATGCCATCCAGTGCAAGTTCAAACTGTTTTCCTGAAATCACAATGTAGCAAGTGAGGCTGGGCTCCCCCTGCGCTATCCAATTAAAGGTTCATCATCATCACTTTGTAACTGTAGCCGGGCAAAGGGCCGTGGTGGAACTGCTCTGTTCTTGGAGATGACTATGATGCAGGTGAAAGTACTCAGGATCACGAACGCCCCAATAACTATCCCAATAGCTTCGGGAAGGTTGATGCACCACTGGTCAGCCAGCAGGCACTTGGTGTTTCCCAAAGTACCGTTGTGGGGCTGTGGTGTCAGCCCCAGGATGTGGCACATCATGGGGTAGATGTCCACGTTGTTGATGGAGCTGTGCGTGTATCCGCGGCGGAAGGCAGGACCGCGCGCAGCCAGGAACGGGTGCATGCTGGGGAGAGTGTTGTCATAGCCATGGTCACCCACTGCAGGGAGCAAAAGGGAACAGTTAACACCACAAGGTCTGTCTGCATGTTGGGTATTCCCCTCCCTCTCTCTGTCCCCTGCCCCCAAAAGTAGGTATTTTAACCAAAGGCTAAAGCTGAACGTAAATGCACATGTCCGATCAAGTACTGAAGGAACCCAGAGTTCCTTCCCCAAACCCCAGAAGACTTTTCCAATACCAGTCTTCAGCTACGGTTCTCCATCTCATTGTCTCTTTTCCTTTCAGTCCTTAACATTTCCAGCTTCCCCCTTCCCATTCCTGATGCCAAAGGTGTAAAAGGAGGTTGCTGCTCCACCACAAGTCAGTAGCTGGAAATTTTTACTTCTCAGACTTTTGGAAAGTCATTTCTCGCTTGCATAGCAGACACTTTAATTACTTCTTAAAAGCCAAGCACCTTTCCCTTGATAGTGTTTGGGTTGAACATGTTAAGTACCCTCAAATCCCATTCATCAGATTAGGTACTTCAGGTGAAGGGACACACAAAGAGCCAAAACCAAAAAAAACAGTCAATTGATCAGTGTGCGTCTGACAGGCAAACAACAAAACCTCTGTGGCTACAAAGTTACCAGTACTTGGACATTTGGTAGGTTTTTAAGAGAAAATATAAAGGGCTAAAAAGCAGCCACAGTCAAATTTCCTAACAACATTCCTGAAAAACCTGTCCAAGATGCCAGAAGTTTCTCACAGCACACTCAGCACAGTATGTGAGTGACTGCATTTGAGTCCATTTCTTAGAAACAGTTGACAGTCGCCCTGAGAACCATCTCCCTGGGTGCTTCACTGAAATTCCTGATGTGAAATGTCCAGATTCTGACTGATTAGGTCACACCACTGAAGTGAACGTCCACCAGTCCTTTTTAATGTTTGCTACCATTCTGTTTGTTACCACAGAGATATTATTTCACCACATCTTATTTAGCACAATATTATGTTTCTTGGGTTTTTTTCCTCTTTTGCTACTCGGTGGTTTTGAGCAGAGCTCTTTCAAGTCCCCACTCCACTGAAGTTCCCAGTCTTTCACTCTGAAGTTGGATTCTGGTCTGAGGTATTGGTACACTTGGCATTCACTTTGTCCATGAAGACAATAAGCCTTAAACAGGCTTTTAGGCTAAAACCTCCCCTGCCTGATTCTGGGAAGCCTTGGCTAACAAAATTGATTTGAAAAGGGATTCACTTCAGCTGATACAATGCTGTTCCTTATAAATACAGAGTTATTAACTATTTCAGGTACATGAAAATGAACCTAACCAGGAGCAAGAGACCTCTATTAGAGAACACTTGTGTTACATATTGTCAATTTGAAGATAATTGCAGCAAACCTCTGGGGAAATCAAAATGTAAAAACATCTTGCACTAAAAGCAGTACTTTTAGACAAATAATTAAAAAAACTGAAATTAAATGTGCACAGGGCAGACAGAAAGAACAGCCAAACTGGATGAAAACTGGAGTTTCCACCACCCAGCACCCTGTCTCTGACAGCAGTCATATAAGGAGTCTGGGAAGTATCCAGGAGGGACATCCCCTGACATACCAGCCAGCCCCCAGCTGTTGGCTGCTCAGAAACTTCCTGGAAGCTGGTACCTTTTTATTTAATTTCTATTAATGGATTTTCCTTCCAAGAATCTGTCCAATCCCTTTCTGAACACATGTATACATACATATATATGTATATATCTGTACACACACAGCCCTTGTCTACAACAGAATTACAGGTTGAATTATCTTATTATTGCAACAGTGAAATCTACATGGAATTTCTTCGAGATCTACTTTTATGTGACTGTTGGATTTTTTTCAGTAAAGTATACATGCCCCTTGACTGCCAAAAAAAAAAAACAACCCTGCATGTGGAAAACCTGGAAAAATTCATACATATATATATATATATTTATGAGTGTGTGTATATACCTATATATCTATTTGTGTGTGTGTGTGTAATTTGACTTTCATCAGGAAGCATCCAGCAGGAAGAAAGCCCACAGCTTAGCAGTGCACTGAGAAGTAACACCTCTTTTGGGGTTTGTCTTTCAAATGTGCTATTTCATGCCCCCAACAGGAAGAACTCTGGCTTCTTTGACAATTATTGTTGTGTTCCTAGTATTTTTAGTATTTCCTGCCATTCATTTTTGTTCCCTAGCACATGCACTGCAACATTAAATGTTGTGTCTTGCATGCCTGGATTTATACATCCCTATATATATATACTTATATTTTATATGCAATAAAAAGTTAAACCACTCTAGGGAAAGCTTGAGACAGACTAACCTGCTTAAGATAACAGCCTGAAATACAGTTGTAAGCATTAGGTTGAACATGACAAAGTGTTTCAGCCAACAAAATATCCCCCATCTCTTAAAACACTCCAGGCTCAGGCTGAGAATGTTCTAGAAGATGCTGAGCTTTTTCTAAGTGTGCCCAGTGCCAGGACTCCACTTACTAAAGGAGAACCATCCTGCAGCTGGCTGGAAGACAAACAAGGCAGTTTACCAACATAAACCATGGAGAGCACCAAGAAGGAAAACACACTTACACTTGGAAAGTGACTCGTTCTGCACGATTGTCCAGCCTTCATCTGCAACCAGAATTATGGGTTGGATTCTCTTGTTATGACTATAATGAAATCTGTCTGGAATTTCTTCTTTGAGATACACTTTCATGTGACTGTTGCAGTTTTTCAGTAAGTTATACACATCTTCTTTGTCTGCCAAGAAAAGAAACTGCATGTGAAACAGCTGGAAATTAACTCCTGTTTATTACAATTATCTGTCATTAAACCTGAGATCCATTATTTCAAAACAATAATATTTTAACAGACACACAGAAAACGATTTTTTCATGTCCCTAATGAAAGCAACATATCTCAGGGTGGATTTCACTATCTGCTTCAATTTTAAATCAGACACATCACAACTGTGGCTTTAGACCTACAGTTCAACTTACCCTTTGGGCTGGCAGGGCAATATTCAAGCAGAGAAATCAAGAGAAAACAATCACCCCTCCTAGTAGCCAATATCTTATCCAATGCAGTAATTTCTTTTTTACTCTATGAATCACTTTGTTCATGACTCTGGCCACAGATGTGGAAACTGAGTCCAGCAGTGTCATGATTTAAGACATGCCTGTTGGGAACCACTCCAAGACAAAAAAACTGAATTTGATTTACAGCATGAAACCTGAAGTTTCACTCCCAGAAACAGAAGTGCAAAAATGATCAAAGTTGGGTTTAAACATTTACTTTGAAATTTACAGAATGGCATTTTTTATGCTCACCTTGAATTACAGCAGCATAGACTAAATAAGCAAGAAGAGAGCAGGTGTGCCTATCTACTTTCTTAACTAGATGTACCAGGGAAATTATCATACTTATGATGATATCATCCTTATGATGATAACCCACAGCAGTTTGACAAGAAACTCTCACTGGCCCACTGATTACCAAAACAAAGTGATTTCTAAATAAACCAACATCTTTTAGCTTATTTGTAATGCCCAAGTTCTGCAATACGAACTCTACTGGTTTTGCAAAAGATGTGAAGAGTCTACCACAGTGTGTACTTTTTAGAGGTATTTAATTCTCAGCGTGTGACTTAAAAAACAGCCAAACAAAACATACTCTGCCTTGGCAGCACCGCAGCAACCGGAGTCTTGTCTATCAGAGTGTAGTTGTTGCGCCCAATGCACTTGTCCAGGATAATCAGCTTCTTTGCAGAGCAGGAGGCCATTCCATGATCACTTGTTATGATGACATTAATAGTGTCCCACAAACCTGATGCCTTCAGTTTATTCATAAGGAAACCAATCCGGTTGTCCACTTCTTCCAACACTCTGCGCATGTTCTGGGTGTCGTCTGGTCCATACTTGTGCCCACTTGCATCTGGTTCTTCCCAGTACAACACAGCAAAATTCACCACTGGGTCGGAGCTGTTCAGCCACGCAACAACCTTCTCCACTCTCTCCTCAAACTTCACTGAGAAGTTGTACTTCATAAAGAACTGAGGGGTTGTATTGTTAATTTTTACATCGGTACCAGGCCACATGGCAGCAGCACTTGCTCCCTTTCCCTGCTGTTGGTTTGTTACCCAAATTGGAACTGCCTCATCCCACCAGAAGGGATCTGAATCATTGAACTGGGAAAACTTTTTCTGGGCATCTGCATCGTACATGTCATTAGCCACAATGCCATGGCTTTCCTCATATAAACCCGTCACTATGGTGTAATGGTTTGGGAAAGTTTTGGTGATAAAAGAATTCGTGACTTGTTTTACAAGCACACCATCCTCAATGAACTCCTGAAGATGAGGAAGCTTATAAGTTTCCAAGTAATCAGCCCTGAAGCCATCAAAGGACACGAGGAGTAACCTGGAATCACCAGCTGAGCAAGCACAACAGGCAAGTATTCCGGCAAAAAGTAACATTAACATTGAGCTCATTGTTGTTCAAAGTACTTCCAGCAGGTAATCAGATGCACCTGAAAAATTTAAAAAGATAAGGCATGTAACCAAAATACTTGTACTGGAACCAGTTTAACTAGCTATACATTACGTACATCTTCCTTGTAGAGGGTAACTCCAAAATAACCAGTCTAACCAACCACTCAACTGTGGATTTCCTTACTGACTTCAGAGGTTTCTCGCACTGTCATAGTTTTTCATATAGCAAAACAAATGAGCAATAAGATTTTTTTCATTGCAGACTAAATGAAAGGAAGAATTGTTTTCTCTCTTTTCAGCAGCTATTCCATTGTTCTGTGTGTGTCTTATTACAATTCCACATCCCAAGACAGACAATCAGTATTTTTCCTCATGTTCAAGCACAAGCACCTGAACAATTACAGCCCCACATTTAAGAGTCCTCTTAATTCTCTAAATTCTTATTACACATCCCTGCTCAGACCAGAAGTCTTTTTCCTACTGTTATTATAACTTTTCTTTTTCATCCTACCTTTCCTTTTACAGTTTCCACCATTTCAAGCTGCTGGAAGACTTCTGAGCCTTTCAAAATTTCTATTGACTCAGTGCTTATTCTATACATAGAACTGCCAGGATTAAATTCTACTTCTTTCCTTCTAAGATCTTGTACACCTACTATAACAGTATTTAAACCTGTTTTCTATGTATCATATTTTTCTCTCAAAAAAAAAAATAAATTAGTAACCTTAGCTGTGAGACAAGTATTTCTCACCAAGAAATTTGTGACTATTATGAATGCAAGGTATGATCTATAAGCTTTTTTCCCCCTTAAACTTATTATGTGTGCCTGGAGCACTGTTCAGGAAGGTCCAGAATAATTCTCTCAGTCCTTAAGAGAGAAAAGTTAAAGCTCCAGGTTTCAAAAAACCTTCTGCAATGATGTTAGTGTATTTATTTCTCGAGAAGAGCCCTACTTGCTCCAGCAAGTGTCTCCTTTATCTTATTTGCACAAAGTGGGTGATTAAAGGAGCAGCAGCTGTTTTCCCAGCTTGTAGTAACAATAACATTTTCCTCCAAACTCCTTAAAACCGCAACTGTATTATTTTAAAGGTGTAAGGACCTTTAATATTAGCTACAGCTTTAGCAGTAAGGGGGATTCAAAGCACGGGAAATCATTCCTCCTGCCTCCAACAGTTAAAATTCCGTTAGAAAATACAAGAGCTAGAAGAAGTGATAGTCAAAAACAGCATTAAGGCACTTCCTAATCCAGAGGACTCTTAGCACGGAGCCCCTTCAAAGAAAAAAACAAAAACGAGACAAGAAAATAGCAACGAAGCAGCGAACCACCTGTTTGATGTTGTCAGGTGCTTTAAAAAGAAAAGCCAGTTTTCCATAGCGCACTAAAACGCAAAAACACAGCGTTCGCTTTGAAATGCACCAAAGCTGCTCAGCACTTGTGGGTTTTTATACTCCAACGTCGCGGTTTAACTAAAAATTAACTCTACCCCAGTCAGAACCAGCACAACAACCCAGCTGTGGAACGCCGCCAGCACCAGTGCCACCTGCTCCCGAGCCCCCGCACCTCCCGGCCGCATCGGGGAGTTGCGCAGCTCGGTCAGGACGGAGCTGTCCCGCCTGCGGAGCGCAGACACCCGGCACCACCGACCCGCCGGGCGCTCTGGGACGGCTCCCCACACACCCGCGACTGCACTCGGACCAGGCTCACCGTCCCCACTACCTTCCGACGCGGGATACCCCCGTACCCGCCCAGTCCCCACCGTGAGGTCCCGCTCCGGCCGGAACGCGGAGGCAGCGCCGGAGGTGACCGGGGCGGCTGAGGTGGAGCGGGACAGGGGGGAGGTAGCGGGGTGCTGAGCGCCTGCGCATCCGCCGCCCCCGCGGCCCCAACCGACACTGGCGGCCCTTGGGGGGGGCGCGGGACCTCGTCAGTGCGCGCGGCCTCCGCCCGCTGCGATTGGCTGCGGACCCGCTGGCGGGAGATCCGATTGGCTCCGGCGCGGTGGGCGGGGCGCGGGGAACCACGGAGGGTGGGGGAGCGGGAAGTGAGGGGCGGGCGCTAAGGGGGGGGTCATGGGAGGCAAGGGGGGATTTCTACTTTCGCGGAATTAATTCGGTTGGAAAAGACGTCTGAGATAATCTGGTCCAACCATTGATTGGTCAGCACCCTGTCAACTAGACCATGGCACTAAGTGCAATGTCCAGTCTTCCCTTAAACACCTCCAAGGACAGTGACTCTACCACCTCCCTGGGCAGCCCGTTCCAAAGCTTGACGACCGTTTTTGTGAAGAAAATTTTTCCTAATATCCAATCTAAACCTCCCCCGGAAAAACTTGAGGCTCTTTCCTCCTGTCCTGTTGCTTGTTACTTGGGAAAAGAGACTGACTCGCACCTGGCTACACCCTCCTTTCAGGGACTTGTAGAGAGCGAGAAGGTCCCCCCTGAGCCTCCTCCAAGTTAAGCCCTCTCAACTCCCTCAGCTGCTCCTCAGACTTGTGCTCCAGACCCTTCCCCAACTCCGTTGCCTTTGTGTAGACATTCACCAGGACCTCAATGTCCTTCCTGAGTTGAGGGGCCCAGAACTGGACACAGCACTCGAGGTGCATCACCAGTGCCCGGGGGGACAATCACTTCCCTAGTCCTGCTGGTCACACTATTCCTGATATGTCCCACAATGACGGGAGGGAGATGAGAGGAGCTGTGGGGGGCTGAGGGGAGAAGGGCTATGGAACGCAGCTGTCATGAGCTGGGAGATGTGATGGGGTTGCAGGGGAGCTCGAGGTTTTATAAGGGGCATGTTGTACGGTCTGGGGTGAGGGTCATTTGGGGTACAGGTGTTTCCTGCCTGCCCCATCGTTGCAGAAGGACACTGTGGGTTGAGGCGAGGTGGTGATGGCACGTGTCCCTTGGAGCTTCTGTGTTTTCCCAGCACTCCCATAACCTGCCTCCTGCCTCCTTTGCAGGTGTCGCAGCAGCCCCAGGCTATCACCTTTGCGAGGCAGTGGTGACTGTCAGCATGTCTTCTCCGTGACTCTGTTTCCCCTTTGGTCACACAGCTCTGAAAGTTGGCTGTTCATATTCTTGCCTGCATATGACCTTTTGGGGTTCTCTTGTGAAAAAAACAGTTTACTGTAAAACTCAGAATAAAGGCAGGAAACGGTGATGCTTTTGTTGAATGTACTCTGAGTGCCACCTCAGCTTCTGGAAAAGCAGTGTGTGGTTACAATGGGTTGAGGTCTGTTTTGGGTCCTGGTGTAAGTTTGCTTCATAAATTAAGGCAAATAATTTACATTCCCATGGTTTTCCTTTTTATTATGAGGACGGATTAGTAATTCTGCAAAACCTGTTAAGTTACTGGTGCTGAATAACAATGAGATCAGCTATATGTAAAACACCTTTAATAGCACAGAGCACAAATCATCACTCTATTTTAAATTTCACCCTAAAGACTGAGAAAACGAGATGCCTATAGTTTCATGATTGACTGAAGTAGATCTGAATTTCATTCTGTGTATCCTGCTGGCATGTTTATTCTGAATACCACATAGATTTCAGCTTGTTTCTCTCTAATGGCTTTCACATATGTACGAGTTAGGCAGGTTGTGCTACCTGCCTCTTCCAACTGTGGAGGGGCTCTAAAGATGTGGTACAATAGGCTGAATAAAGTGACACACCTCTGATTCACCTTGATTTATGGAATGTAACAGGTGTGGCAAAGCACAAGCCTGTGAAAGAGGGTAAAAAACAACTCCAGGTGAGCAAGATAAGACTTCTTGCAGCTATTCACGTGTTATGTGTCAGGTTCAAGTCAAGGTCTTCGGGGGTTTTTCCCTTTTTGTTACACTAATTCAGCTTTCTGAATATGTGTGTGACAGTTGATCATGTGGAGCACCGATGTGTCCTTTATGAATTGCTTTATTGTATTGCCTTAAAAATATTTATTACACAGAGTGAACTAGAGCTCAAGGGAATTCACCACAGGTGCAATCTTTTAGCCATTTTCATCAAGTTACGAATGAGTTCTTGTTACAAACTTCATGCACAGATTCAGACAAATTTTAAGTATCAAGGCTCTTTTGCCAACCTAGTTTGGCAACATACTCAGCTATTCAGTCCAGAAGGTATGAGTAATCTCTTGTTTGTACCTGCTCACATGCTTTGAAACCTATTTGCAGTATTCACCTATTCATGAGCCCAGCCTAATGTGATGTGTCCAATCTGACACATCATGCAGGCAGCACAACATTCTGACTCTGGACTCTGAACTGGGCTAGCCAGTATGTATCTAATCATGTATTTAATGCAGCTCTTGGTTCCATTTACAGTGTTTGCCTACAAGAAATGGGTGAGTTATGTGTATACTTATATTAAAAGGAGTAAAATTGGGAACTACCAAGGTGTTTGCCTTTCATCACCTTGATTTCTCTCTATATAGTAGTTCACCTCACATTTACCTGCAGGTCTAAGCACTAGACTGTCCTAAATGCTGCCAGAAGCTGCACAGATTTTTTGCTGGGGTATAATTGAGCACATGCAGCTGAAAAACCATTGCATGCATTTGTTTGTGTCAGTGGAATTTAGTGAATGCCAGGAAGTAAAGCTTAGGCAGACTCAAAATATTCTCTGTGTTTGGTAGGTTTAATAAAGCATTTAATTTCTAGGTGGAAAACTACACCTTCCTGTTGGCAGTGTTGTGAAGGGGAAGCAACTCCAAATTTATTTGAATGAATTAAAACTAGATTTAAATTTGGATTAATTTAATTGGGATTGTCAGCCTGGAAAAAAAAAAGGCTTCAGGATGACCTAGTTGCAGCCTTCCAGTACCTGAAGGGAGCCTACAAGAAAGTTGGAAAGACACTACTTACAAAAGCATGTAGTGACAGGACAAGGGAGAATGGCTTCAAACTGAGAGTAGGTTTAGATTAGGAAAAAATTCTTTACTGTGATTGGTGAGGCCCTGGCACAGGTTGCCCAGAGAAGCTATAGCTGCCCCATCCCTGGAATTGTTCAAGGCCAGGCTGGATGGGACTCTGAGCAACTTGGAAGGTGTCCCTGCCCATGGCAGGGGGGTTTGAACAGGATGATCTTTAAGGTCCCTTTCAACCCAAACCATTCTGTGATTCTATGATTCTATGAAAACTTGATGTTGCATGTAAATAGTTCAGATACTTAAGTAGTTTCTTAAGAAAAAGCAGGGTGTTTACACTGCTTAATATCAAACAAGAAAAATTTCCTGTGTTTCCAATTTTGTTCTCAGTTTTTTCCATGTGACAGAGATCTCTGTGACCATTTTTGCTCAGTGGTTTTGTAATCTGTCATTTAGTGTGTTTTGATGCATCTTTATATAATTGAGATTAAAAAAAAAATAAAAAGAGCTTTAATGAGACCATAAAAGGTCTGGGTGACTTAAAGCTGTTAAACTTTGCTAGACACTAAGCTTTTAGTGCCCATTTAATCTGAAGCATTGCTTGTGTATGGAGGCTATAAACCAAACAGGGCTCTTAACCTTGCTGTTTCTCAAACTGTGTGTAAGGAGATCCCTGGGGCTGCATGACAGGCTGATACAGAGGACTCTGGTGCCTCCGCCTTCTTTATTTTGGTTGCCAGAGCCTCCACTGCAAACAGACTTGAAGCTAGGTTACTGGGCTTTTCAAGGGTTTGTTTCAGAGACAAACAAGGGTGTTGAAATGATGCCAGATTTTAAAGGTGAACAAAAATGTTTTGCTTAGAGCAGTTGGGCAAATAAAGAGTCAGTATTTTGTAGGCTCTCAGGTATTCTAATGGAGTTCCCAACCATGGGGTTGGAGACCAAACCAAGTAAAGTTTTATAAAAGGAACTGGAAGACCACAAATAAAGGGCTTTGAAACATCCAAATTGGGAATAATTGTTTAGGCCCTGCAGCAGGTACAGCAGGTTTTCAAATGTCTGCTGGCAATGACTCCTGATATTTTTAACAAGTAAAAGCTGTTGATAACGTGAGATTTGAGTGTCCTGTGCAAAGTAGTTTTCTTTTGTTTGTCTAGTGAAGAAGTGTCTGTTTTACAGAGTCAAATTTACAGATGTGTTTGTTTTAAATGTGCCTTTTATGCAGTCAGCAGCAAAGGAAAATCTGGGTGAAGGTAAATCACCATTGCTGCAGCGGGGTCTGGGGTTCATGAACCAGCCTCTCAAGCAGAATCCAGGTCAGTGTTAGGTGACCCATAAATGGACTTCTGGAGGCCTTCTTCAAGGATGTGCTGACAATCATTCAGATTCAGGTTCAGCTGTTTCCAAGAACTCTGAGTGTTTTGTTTTAACTATTCAATTTTTTTTTTTACATCTCTTCTGGTTGGAAAAAGTCACTTTAGAGCAAGCAAATCAAGGACCCCAATTTGTTTAGGTTATGAAGAAAGATTTACTGGCTCTTTGCTTAAAGTGTGCAAGTATCTTCATGGAGGACAAATAAAACTGAAGGGCTCTTTTAATTAAAGCACTAAAATCATAGCAACTAGAAATGACCTGAGAAATTCCAATAGAAACACGTTGCTATTTCTAAACTGGGCTGTGAACTACTGAAGCTACTTGTGGCACTGATGGATGAGTTGAAGTTTCCAGTAGTGAGGAATGTCTACAAGACATACAAGTTATTTGCTTTAATAAAGGTCTACCCAGGTAAAAGTCTTAAGAATCTATATTAAATAGTGTAATGTGGCTTTTTACCTCAAATTCTTAATCTCTGAGCAGACATGAGGGATGCTGTTTAGGGGTCTGACATTCTTGTTACTTTTCCTTGTTTCCATCCTTCTCTTCCACTCTGACTTAAGCAATGGAGGAATTTCTTCTGCTTGTCATTTTAAACTAAGCCCAAGGTGCAGATGCTGATTTCAGTCAGGGTGACAGGATGAACAGATAAATTTTCAGTAGCAGCTTCAGTGGTCTGATTTTAACATGCTGTTCTCAATGTGCCAGGGCCCTTATTTTGTCTGCTGTCCTTCAGATTAAATTAAGTTGTTTAAGTGAACAACTTAAATACCAATAAATGTCTGTGTGTTGCCTTAGAGTTTTTGATTTTTTAATTCTTGTAGATTTTAGAAGTAGTTGTGTAGTGAATGTAGATTTTAAGGCAGCTATATTTTACCCACTTACCCTTAGCCCAGTAGTAATGCATAGCTAACCCTGTTACCTAAAATTCCATTAGCCTGTTTAGTCTATTTTTCAAGGTAGAATTATAGAAAACACTGCAAAATCACTACCAGAAGATATGGACATAGACACAGCAACCTTCAAACCCAGAACTTTGGAAAGCCTCCAGGAACTACACATGCTTTGAGGAAGATGAAGATGAGGTGGAGCAGGTCCCAAAGACCCCAGGCCCAATTCCCGAGGGGCATGCCAGGGGCAGAACCAAGGTAGTGTGGACTAATGGGATTGGGTGGAAATCATTATAAAAACTGTAACAACTGTGTTTGGGGCGTGTGTGGGTTTGTATTCCNCGGGGTACAAGTGGGTTTGTATTCCTGGAGCCTGGAGGCTCATTAAAACTTTTGCTCCCTTACCTCACCTCCTACCTAATTTGGCCTAGAGTGTTTTTTACCTCCACGGTCTCTTAGGCATCAGTGTGTGTTTGAGCTGCTGAACTGATCTCTGTGTTTCTCTGTAGAGTGAACCTGGAAGTTGTCTGCATTCCTAGCGTGGGTTTTGATGTCCATTTGTGGGCTTCTAAATGTAGGTGAGTTCCAACTTTGCTGTCTGAACAGACATATCTATTTTAGGGACCTCTGGTGACTGGGTTTTGTAGTAATAAAGACCATCTCCAGAGTATACTTAATTTCCTTTTGATGTGATTATTTCCATCTCTTTTTATCGCATACTTTGAGGTACCCATTGCTGTCCATTGGACTGCAGAAAGAATCAGTGATTTGGTTATTCTAGATGCTGGACACTAACAAAACTGTAACTTGTGCCTTATATATGCTAACTGGAGTTGTAGTCATGTCAGCTGTGGCATGTCTTGCTTTAAAAAGATAAGGGTTAGAGCAAAAATGGAAATTCAGTCATAAAGTAAAAAATAAACCTTGAAAATGAGAAGTTCTGTTGTTCATGTTCTTTGTCCTTGTATGAATTTTGCTGCTTATGGTTTTTGTGGTTCTTCACCTTCCTGCAAAGCCAGTAACCAGTGTTACCAATGGCTCATGTGGGACTGGATGGCACTGACACTGGTCAGTGACACAACCTGGATTGCAGAACTAACACCCCAAAGTGTTGCTATTACTGACTTCCACATTAAGTCAATGCCTTCTCGATTTGGGAGCAGAGGAATTTAAGGAATGGATGAAATTGGTGATCTCTGTTTTGCAATCTGCCATTCTCATGGCTTTGGGGTTGGGACTGTTACTCAGAGGGCTTAGTTTAGTTATGCTGAGATCTTTTTCTGCTCTCCTGCCTCATACAACCTCTTGCCTCTCCCTTCTGTGCAGGGCAGAATTCCCATTGCACTGGTCACGTGCACACAGCACCTCTGTTCAGTTCCTTTGCTGGAGAAGAGCATTTTTGGCTGGGGAATAGGGAAGGAGCAGCACTGGACACAGGGGAGCAGGTCAGGACACCACTGTCCCAGGTCATGGTGTGGGAGCCTCAGCTTGGATCTTGTTTGTTATCCCCTAACTTTTAAACTGTAACACAAAAACTGTTCCATCTTGCCTGAAAATGAAAAGTAAGGGCTGTAAACCAGAGGAGAGTTCGTGTAATGTGATGTGAAATGCACCTGATTTTTATCTGGGTAAATTCTTAAGTGTGGTCACGTTTCCCTTGGGGCTTTATCACTCTGTCACAAGAGTGACGTCGGGATCTTGGAGCTGACTGATTTTTATTTTTTTTATTTTTTTTTTCTCTTGGAGTGGGACAGAGGAAAGAAGGACTTGGGTAAGCCACAATAAAGAAATCTACATCAACTGTATTTAATTTATTTTTAAATAATACTCATGTTACCCTCTTACTCCTTGGTTTAGTTGTGATATTTTAAACCCTCCAGCAGGTGCTGCTGCATCCTGCAAATGTCATCTTCATGGAGGGGAAAAAAAGCCAGTAGTTTAATTTAATACAACTTTGCTCTTTGTTTGGTGCCATGAACATTTCTGTGTTCTCTTTTCTCCTCAAGCTATTTACCAGCAGAGTTATTAAGGAGGGAATTTTTATGATCCCAGTGTATTTAATCCTGCAAGTAAAAGGAGGTTGAAGATCAGTGGGAGTTGCTGATCAAGGTCATGCTCAGAGCAAGTTGAACAGTCACAGGTAAAAATATGTTTGTCTTTCTACAAAAAATGAAGAAATCCAAGTGTTTTCTTAAGAATGTAAAAAATATTCATTAAAAAAAGTGAAGTTATCATAATTTCTAGTTGTTTATTGAACTTAAGTGATTTAGGCTCATGATTTTAAATCAGTCTTATCTTTAGCCTATTAGCTGATCTTGAATGCAAGAATTGTACAATACAGATTGCACAACACATTTCAGAATCTCTGATTTACGATTTCCATGTGAAGAATTGTAGCTGGGTTACATACAGAAAACGTAAAAAGTAGATGTGCTTTGTCCTGTTTGCTGATGAACCATTTGTGCCAGGAAGGAATTTGTAGGTAGTAATAATTGAAATTAGACCTTCAAGATATCCTTGAAGTTCTGGAGTTACATCAGGCCAGAAATGCACCTGTGAGCTAAGAGATCTCACTGTTCTCTGATACTTTCCCTGCATCTTGTGCTATACAATCATTGTGATTAAATTTGGTTGTTAGTATGATCCTGGCACTTTTCAGGTTATCTGGGAACCTTAGGAGGTGGATCCAAGTTTAATAATACGAAATATTGGTTTGCTTTTGATATTTAATTTTAGTAGTAATCTAAACTATTCAGTATAGGAGTAAATGTGTTAACAACCATAAATCCCAGGCAGGCAGCACCTGCTACTCTGCTGTGTGAAACAGCACATGTTCCCTTGGTTGCTCTGTTTGGGGTGGATGGAATTACCATCTTTCCCTCTCATGGCTGCTCTGTGTTTCTTTAAGATATCCAGCCTGGCTGTGGCAGTTACCTCTCAGGAAGTTACAAGGATGGGTCAGGAGGAAAACACCTTTATTTTTCTTTTTGGCTCAAACCCAAAAGGTTAAATATAATTAGATTATGAGAATTCTTGTAATAATCTCCATAATCCAGATAAGTAAACACTGAGATAAAAAACCTTTAGTCAATAAGGTCTGAAGTTCTCATGACTTTAATAAATGGATAACTTTATAATTATTTGATAAATTCAAGTTTGGATCTCTGGGGAGTTTCAGCTCCATTGAATTCAGTTTCTCTGCAATGTGTATCTCTCCTAGGAGGGCAGTCCATTTTATGCTGATGCTGGCAGTATTCCTCCACTTTAGATTCTGTGCAGTTTAGTGTGTCTCTCCATCCTTCAGAGAAAAGGAACTGCATAGACCAGAAGGCAAATTAGATTGCTAAATTGTGTGTCTTATGACATGGAGATACATAATGTAAATCTGATTTAAATTAATCAATATATTAAGGGTATTTAATAATAGCTAATACTTATTCAGTGCTTTCTTTTCCCACATTCCAGGGCAGCTCACAAGACTTTTTAGAGTTTTGGCCCTGGTTTATAGATGAGAGGATGAAATTGCCAAATGTGAGGTGTGTGATCCCCAAAGTGAGCCAGTGGCAAAGCTGGAAAGAGTTAAAAATTACCACTTTGTATATTTTTTTTATTTGTGGTTTGTTATAAATTATTATCATTTGTTGATGATGTTGTAAGTAACCACTGAAATGTTGCAAATGATTGTGAAGAACAACTGATTACAGCTCCTGTGGTACCATTCCCAGCAGTTAGATCAACAAAGGGGTTAAAAGTGAGACAGCCCTATCTTTTACTTGATTCAAAGCTCTCAGTAAATGATTGTTGGAGCTCTGCCATGTGTAACAGAGCATTTAGAAAGCACACCACAGACTCTGCTTCCTCCTGAGGAGCTCTTGTCTGTCAACATCTCACTTTAATTGTAGTCTTTTAAGGTACCAGCAGGCAGGCAAATCTCACCAGCCAGCAGTCATGGAAGATCCAGTCTTTAACAACATCAGTGAAAATGTTAATGGCACCACTGTCTGTGAGGTCTCAGACTCTGAGGAAGACAAAGGGGGTAATCTTTATTATCATGTCCGTGAAGACTCAGCATCTCCTTCTTCCACCACAAATATCCCAGAGAACATGGATGGTAGTCAAGAGAACTCAGAAGACAGCTGTAGTAATTCTGTGGCCTCTCAGCATGGAGATGATGGAGATGATGATTCTTCATTTCACCATGTTGCTGGAGAAGATGATTCTTCATCTCAGCATGGAGCTGATAGAGAAGATCATTCTTCATTTCACCATGGTGCTGGAGAAGATGATTCTTCCTCTCAGCATGGAGCTGATGGAGAAGATGATTCTTCATCTTACCATGGTGCTGGAGAAGACCACCCATACCAGCAGATGTATCTGATGAGTCCAGCTCTGGAAGACAACCATGCAGAAGTCACAATGTTTGAGGGCAACCTGCATTTTCCTCCAGATCTCCAGTTGCGTCAGAGACAGAGCACTTTTTCCAACTCTTCAACTTCCCTCAGGTTTCCCCTTAACAATAACTCTGGAGAAGCCAACAGCTTCCAGAAAGATTTTGAGATTTACATTTTTGTAAAGGTAAGAAATTGGGTGCTCCTAAGCATACTCTGGTTTTAACCCCCAAATCAATGTATGTGTCCTTCAAATCAGGGGAATGCCCTACCCACTGCTTTGTTTCAACTCTGCTCCCTGTGTGCTGCAGGGAGCCAATCCCTTCACTTACCTCTTGTGTCTTAAGGCACAGAAAGAGGTCATTTGTGTTGTGTGGAGGTGCCTGAGATTTTTTCATTTCCAGTGGAATTATGGTGAAAGTATTCATTTATTCTGTGAAATCTCCCTGCTGTTACAGCTAGACTGCTACTACTTGAACTGGTTTAGTTGATCCAGTTGAGCTGGATTTCATTCTCTATCTAGAGTCTGAGGGCTCAAAAGTGATAGTTATTAATGCTATGAAGAAAACTGAATATATAGTTTAAATAAAGATCATGCCTGAAATCATTCTTTTGTTTCTTTCAATATTTAAATGAATGTGTTTCTGTGATCTGTTGGATTAATCTATTTCTGTGACAATTTCAACATGTATTTTTCAATAATTTCTAGTTAGGTAAAAATTACTGAAGGGGCTTTCACGTTTTCTCTAACCTTATAAAGTAATAAGTACATTTCAAAACAGTAAACATCTGTTTTATTGAAGAAACACTATGTTTCCCTTCATAAAAGCACTTGTATTTAACTATTCTCAAAAAAGTTCCTTCTTTTTAAACTACATAAGAAATAAATGTTTAAGGTCTTTTTTCGCTTGAATAGGATGACACTCCATGAGTGTAATACTCTGTTATTTCAAGAGAAGTCTCATGAAGCTTCTCACTTTTTGACATAAATAATATTATCAGAATCTGTTCCTCAGTTCCATGGGGGCTGTAGAAGCAGGAGAAGAGATTTTGTTACCATATATAGTGATAATATCATGACAATGTCATTATTTGGTTACTTTAGTTTATTGAAGCAAGAACACACAATAAGCTTTTGATCCTGATTTTGTGGAAGTGGGCTGTGAGAGCCATGTGTGAGGGTCCTTGGCCTTTTTGTTACCTTCACAGTCCTTACACCTTGTGACTCTTTGATGCAGCACCTCTCCTATTTATTTCTGTGACTAAATCATGGTCATTGCTAAGCACGTTGAAATTATATGGCCAATGTAAGAGCTGTGGTGTTAGTTCTAGTTAGTATCTCTGCATGTAGTCCTGCATGTGTCTGTTAAAAGATGCAGCAATGGAGTATATTTTGTTAGCATCTATATGGTGTAAGCAACCTGAGTGTTGTATTTGGGCTTTAAAATCATCTATATTCCTTATTCTTTCCTATTCCTCGTTTCAAAATAATAATGTTTTCTTTTTCTGTTGATAAAATAAGAAATGGGTGCAGATGTTCCCATTCAAGCAGAGTTGTTTGGGTTAATTTGAATTTCTGAAGAGTGCGAAGAGGGGAATTTTGAGAAGAACTGTCATGGAGAAGGTCTCAGGAAGTCCTTTTCCTTGCCTTTGTGTGCAGAGTACCTGATTATCCCGTAAAGGAGCTTATCAGCTATTCCGGAGAGAAAGGTACACTTTGTGCTCTCTTCACTTGCCAAACATAAGCACCTGGTGCCTTTGAGATGTCCTTGAATCCCAAGGCATCCTTACTGGGCTGGAAGATGAGCCACAAGGCTCTCAGGTGATCCATGCTGTGATCCTGATGGGCAGGGCATTGGATACTGTTGGGTGTGTGGCTGAACTAACTCCTGTGACAGTGTTTTTACTCCTTGACAAACTGATGACATGTAATTTTTGGCTTTTTGCTTTTTCTTTCTTTCTGGTATCAAGATAATAAAGCAGTAACTCCCTGGAGTGCAGATACAGGTTTACTCTTTTTAATTACCTAGATAGCAGCCTATAAAATGGAAGGTCACAGAGTAATGGATAAGAGGAGTAGTGAAATACCTGAGGGCTGTCACTTGCACGTTGAACCAATATCTCAGTTGTGTCAATAAATACTACTCACAGATAGTTCCCTTCTTGTATGGTCTCTAACGCACCTGGGGCCAGTGTTGCTCTGAAATTGGGTTCATCTTTTGGGTTTGCTCCTTTCTGCAGACACCAACAGGGACAGGACCTTTTGCTATGGGACAATAGTGGTCATGACAATTCTGACATTATTTTTTCCTTCCTTTGCTTGTAGCACTAATAAAACTCTGCGGGTGGCTGGAAATGGGTGTGTCAGAGGTCGCTGCTGACTGAAAACCAGAGAAAAGTGGGAAAATGAAATGGTTTCTAACCTAGAGTGCAGCTGGCTAGAATAGAAATTTAACTTAATCAGGATTTTTATCATGCTGTTACATTAAGATCATGATTTCAGTCAGACTGGATAATCTTTACAGTAGCCCATTCTGTGTTGTTAGACACCAAGAAAATGTTAAAATCATATTAACTCCTCTTTCACTGTTTATCAGTACTCGGTTACTATGTCATGTCAGCAGACTACTTCAGGACGTGCCGTAAGTCAGAAAAGGAATTCCCTGTACCTTTAACAGAAGAACATAGCGTGTCCCAACATGGAGATGTTTGTGTGAATCCAGCGTGTCCAGGCTTGTCACAGCCACATTAATGCCCTTTCAATAATACTGTAATTTCTTCAAACAAAAGCCTTTGCAATTTGAGCAGAAATAGGACGGACACGCAGGCTGTGCTCCTGAGTGCACAGGACAGCCTGGCCTAATCAGAGCTCTGAGGTCCAGCCTTCCCACTTGTACTCTTTGTTTCCCTGTTGAGCAGCATGTTTGTTCTGAAGGTTTAGATTTCTTTAAAAATGTTAACTTTTTGTTTTCCTGAAGCTTATGTTGTTATTTAAACAATTGTCCTCCTATTTTCTTTTCAGAAGAAAATTATTGCCCTTCTCATTTATTGATGACCTGAGACTGGCTACAAGTTTGTTCAAATGTACTCATTTGGGCCAGAGGAGCAGAGTTCCCAAGCAAAGGGAGGTAATTCTTTACCTGAGCAATAAACACTTTGTGTTATGCAAAAAATACCAGTGTTACAGTGGTTCAGCATAGTGAACCTGCATGTTGGATCACTGCACTGGGGTAACAGAGTTATGGATGCTGGAGGGCACTGCCAGAGATCATCTGGACCAACCCGTTACTCAGGGCAGGATCACCTATGACAGGTTGCTCAGGGCTATGTCTGGACAGATTTTCAACATTTCTAAAGATGAAGAATCCACAATTTCTCTGTGCAACCATTCCAGTGTTCTACCCTTGTGGTAAAGACATGTTTTCCTATGTTTAAGTGGAATTTCTCATAGCTCAATTTGTGCTAATTGCCTCCTGTCTTTTCCGCGGATACCAGTGCTTAAGAATGCTGTTTTAAGAAAGATCCTGCTTTTAACTTCTCTCTACATCAGAAATTAAACTTTTAGGGGTTTCCATAGGGGTTATTACATGCTTTAGTAAAAATTTCTTTAAGTCAATACCAGAGAAAAAAAAAAAAAGGGCATTTCTGGTTTTCCAACAAGGTGCTTCCCACTCCCTTGTTTCCAAGTCAGGAAGATCTGAGGGCTCTGACTTGCTGGCACAACCCCATTCCAGCTCCCTACTGACACACAAAGTGGAGCTGAATGATAGCCCATGTTCGTTATAGGAACAGTGAGATTAATCCTTGTATCACCGCAAAAATCACGCTCCTTCCCATTGAGTCAGCTTTTCTCTTGTTTTATGGAGCCTATTGGTATCTGTCAGGAAAATTTTGTCAAGAAATGTGTATTAGTGGGATAGAACATGAAGTTACAGGACCCAGATAATTTTTAGCATGTATTACTTGCAGAGAGCAGAACAACATGGATGTCCAGTCATAAGTATAGTGGTTAATCTGGTACTTTGCTGAGCAGAATTGAGTATTTTGTAGAAGATGAAAAGTAAAAGAATCCCCAGCATATATGAACTTTTGTAGCTTCCAGTAGGATGACCTGCAGGGGGTTCAGATAAAGGGTGATGATGAGAGTATAAGTTTTTCAAATTTTCAACGACTACGCTCATAATCTACAGAGTAAACCAACTGTATTTCAATTTTGGGCTGGTAGATATTTGCAAGCAGAACTGGGTGTCCAAATACCTTTTAGCAATGCAAACCAGGTGGTATTTTAATTGACTCCAACAGAGCACATAAGAATGGTGTTAAGCCATCTTGTCCCCATAGGTTTGCAGGTAGTAAAATGAGTTCAAGCTGAAGCCAGGTGGCAGGTGTAACTCTCTATATGTACATAAAATTATAGTAGTTTGGCTTTTATGACATTTTATCTTTTGAAAATATTTTTTATAATAAATCTAATGGAAATAAGCAAATATTATTTTTGTCCTATGAATAAGATTAGAGAAAGGTTGAATTATTCATAATCCACCATTTAAATAGTGTTAACTGAGCATCTTCAGCAAAGAAAAGATCCAAGAACTATTTTGGAGTTTTCCAGTCTGGGCAGATTTACAGACCAAGATGTAACATGCTCAAGTTGACAAGTGCATGGCAGGAAATGACTCATGGAGAGCCAGTGTTCCTAATGTGATATCTCTTTTTATAATAATAATTAAATTAATGGATGATTATTCTTTGAAATAGTCTTGAGAGAGCTTACAAGTACAATTAATACAGAAATACAAGTCTGGAATGTCAAGTGATAAGATGTCTCCTCCTGCTCTCAGTCTTATCCAGACTATCCCTAACAGACACTTCTTTGGATGATGCCAATTCAGCACTTCTGCCAATTAGCCTCTATCAGTGCTTAATTGTTATCTTGAGGAAAACATGTCTCTTTATTAAAATTCTACTGCTCTGAATTATGCTATTTTTCTTTTTAATAGAAAAATTTACATGTATAGAAGATATATCTCCTTTACATATATAGAAGACAGATACCAAATGCCCTTCGGTTCCTTCAGCCTTCCTTCCTTCAAGCTCGAGTCATCATTTCTAAATGTTGAGTGGTTTGGTGTGTTGTGGTTTGTTTCAGGTTTTTGTTTGCCTTTTTTTTGGTGGGGTGGATTTTTTTGGTTGTTTTGTTTGTTTGTTTTACCTTTTCTAGTCTTTTTCCAGTTAGTTTATATAATTCTTAGTCTCCAGTTTTCAGATACAGGTAGTATATATAGCATTGCCAATAAAAATTGCTACAGCAAGCACCTCTTGAATGCAACTCTCTAGTCAGGACACTTTATCTGCTTTATCTGTATTGTAGCATATTTCTGAATCCTTTTATATAGGTTCATCTAGCCCTGGTGTTTTCCCAATAAATGCTTCTGTAAAGGTCTTGCCCATTTTTTATTTGCCCATTTGCAAGCAGGTGTAATGCAGTAATATTGCACAGTTTGCAGCTGCTGTTTGACTTTTAGAGCATTAGGTTTTTCTTCTGTGAGAATTTAGGTTTCTCTTAGTGGTGTGATCAGACTCTGATGACTTGTCACTGAAAACAGCATGAGTTTGGAGTCAGACAAGTGCTGTGATATAAATCTGGTGGGAGGGACACCACTGCCAGTGCTTTTGCTGTACTAACTCAGAAAATAGAGATGCATCTCTAACACCTCCACACCACACTGTGCAGACACAGCGTGGCTTTATGGCTCCCTCTTCCACCCTGCCACGGATAGGACACTGGTAATCTCTTAAGTCATAACATATAAGCCTAACAGTTATGTAATCTTATTTCTGAGGAGAAAAACTGTGTTGTGGGTCTCTTCACAGCTGGATTTCTGCCTATCCGAATCACTCCGTGTGTGTGTGTGAAAAGATTAGCGAGCGGCCATTTGGTTACAGATAACATCCAGTTCCCCGACTATCAGTCATAAACAGAACATGTGTTTTAGCAGCAGGGCAGAGCAGTTTGCTTAATCTTTTGGATACAAAGGGCAAAAGGTCTTGCTTCTGACCCTTGCTGGGTCTGTGCCTCATTCAGGCACCTTTTCTGCCTGTGGGAAGGTCCATGAATCAATTTTCGGGTGACAGTCCCGTGCCACCCTCAGCGTGTGGCTCCAGTAGTGGCAGTGGCTGGGCACAGCGCAGTAGCATAGCAACAGCTTCAGAATACAGACCTGTATTACCTAGGAAATTGCTCCTGCACAGTGACTGCAGCAGTGGTAAATACAATGTAAATATGTAGGTCATACCGAGGGAAAATTAAAACAGGATTTATAGACTCATTTATTTTTCCATGTATTTTCCTTTCTGTGATGCCTTCTTTGATGTTCTGAAAACAAGACTGTTATCCCAGCTTGGAATGTTCTTTTTCTTTTAAACATCTCAGTGCCTACATTTTAGGATTAGAAAATGTTTGGATTTGTGGATTGATTACTTCCTTGCTGTCCATGGAAACTTATCTATGTAGTAATACTGTTATGTCGTCTGTTAAATGGATTCTGTCCAATATAGAGCAACATATATTATTTCTAATTGCTTATTGCAGAAGTACCTAAAAAGCACCTCTACTGAGACTGATGTTTTACATACACAAAATAATACATAATCCCTGCAGAGCAACTGGTAATGATATATGTAAATTATTTTGGAGTCTGCAAAAGGAAAGCAGCTTTACCGCTCTGCTCTTTGTTTTCTTCAGATATCAAGGGTCAGATTTGACTTACCCAACTTAAGGTGTGTCTGTAAGCCATTAACTACATCTCTGCAGGATATCTATGCTCCTTTTGCAACAAAAAGCTATCTAAAATATCACAATGCAATGTTAATTCTGGTGGCCAAGTGCAGGCATCAGCTGTAGGGTGAGGTAAGTTGTCCAGTAGGCTCCATTCATTGTATGAAGTAGGGACCTAACTCAGTTTTCCAGTGATGGTTTACATGTCTTAAGGCTTCCTTCCTGGCCTCCAGCTGCCTCTGCAGAAGGCCACAGGTATCCCATAGATCCTTTCTTGTACATATTTACAGATTTCCTCAGCTATCCTAGGGCCTTTCAGTGCTGCTGGATATCTGAGTTTTAGGCAACTGCATCAAGCCATACACTTTCACTAAATGCAATGGCCTGGTCACCTGAAGTTAAATAAATTGAATGCCACCAGTGACAGCTTAAATACAAATCTTGGATTACTAGATTAGACTAGAAGTGAATTCCAGTAATGGATATTTGGAAACAAACTTCAGATTGATTTTTTTTTAATTCCCCCCCACCGGCTATTTAATTTTCCTTTTTGGTTCAGGGTCCATACTGATCAATAATTGAGGTGCAACAGTGAACAAAAACTGCAGTGTTGAACACTTCAGCTGTTCACTGGGCAGTCTAACTTAACCAGATCAAATAATCTAATACATCTTAGCATCTTTCCAAGGCTGAGAACCAGCACTCTTTCTTTAACTTCAGTCAACCTTTATCCTTTTCTATAACAGCAACCCCCATATATGTCTTTCAACTGTATTTGTTTTATGGTTTCTTTTTATTTTAGACACCAGAGCAGGTGAGGAAAGCCAACTGAATATCCTAGATTTTAATTCCTAGGTACAAGTTCAAACACAAGTTAAGACTTTAATTGTGAAAGATAAATTTGCTATATTTCTTTGGGTCATAAGATCATGTATTGGAGGGAAATTTTCCACTCTACTGCTACTGGTTCATTTAGAAATATTTTCAATGTCTTCTCATACCCTGTGGTTGTGGCGGAAAAGAAATATCTGAATATTTTTCTGTATCAGTGGCAATTTTTAAAATATTTACCACTGCTTAATGGTAAATGTTACCAATGTGTATGAAACTACCTTCTGTGGGAAACAAAAAAAAAAGGAGAAGGCACATCACTCTAAAATGAGTCACTGATTTGTCACCTGCAGGTGTGATTTTTATATTTAGATCTCAACAATCATGGCTGACTTTTTACTGTTGGTACATCTGTGATAATGTTGTAAGATGTCAGTGACGTTCATGAAGTTACAGTGATACAATTAGGGACAGAGGAGAAGTGAATTAGTTGGTGCACAGGTCTGGTTTCAGTACATCCAGTAGTGTTTCAAAACAGGTTTTTGATTCACAAGTTGATTGATTTTCTGTTGCAGCTTCCATGCTGTCACCTCAACCAGTCCACAGGTGCTAATGAAGCAAAACTCGAGAACACATCTTCTGAGAGAAAAAGAGTATCTTCCTGCTTATGTGTTTATAAAAAATGAGGCACAGAAAGGTAAAAATCTGCACATTGACCAGGATGATTTTTTGAGGGTTTCTGGTAAACTGAAAAAAAAATTCTTGGGACTGGACGTGACCTTTTAGGACATGAAATAGGGTCCTTTTCTGCACAGACAGCCTCATAATATAATACTTAATAAAGTGATCAAGGTCTATTTCGAAGCTATTACTATTGTTATTATTTTTGGAATTCTGTTTCAGAACATCACTGCTCTGATGATTTGTCACCTTATTGTAATGTCCACATGACCTTTATTCATGTGCAGCTAATACATCCTTGCTCTTGTGTCAGCATGGTCCATTAGCATTCATTCTTGCATTTAGCTCCTTATAAAATCAGTTTAGTCTCAGACATCCTCAGATGTTTTTGGGCTAGACCAGTCAATCCTTTTTGTCTCCATTTCTGTCAGTCATCGTAGTAATCCATTACTGCACGTATTTTTTTACAGTGCACTTATTTTCTCACTTATAGGTGCTTTTTTTTCCTTTTTTTTTTTCCACAGGTGCATTCTGTCTCAGGTTGCCTTCTGCTTTTATAGCTAGACTAAACAAGCAGCAAAAAATGAGATTCTTTTAGTAGTCTCCTGGTTTAAGATACCTGTGATTGTTTAAGTAAACGCATCATTCTATTAGAGGTCCTTGATGTCTGTGTCTGAACAGTCTAATCCCACCACCAATTTCTCAGAGCCTAAAGTTACTACAAGGTCATATTTCCATGAAAAGATGCTAAACAAATATACTGGAGAAAAGTCCAGTATCAAAAATCTGTTATACACCATGTGTCCTATTTTCAGGAGGCACCAGTCTATCTTCCCTTTCTTTGGCAAACACATGGATTTGTAAACATCAGCAGTAAGTAGTTTCTGGTTATGTAGTGCATAGTTACATGGTGACAGAAAAAAAGAATACCATTGTAAAAACCACACAAATTGTTTTATGTATATCACACTGCAGGACTGCATGCTTTAATGGACTTTATGAGGCACCTTAAATTTACAGATTTTCAGCAGATATAGGCAGGATGCTTATCTGTTAAATCAGTAACTTCACCATGGTCTGAACTATTCACGTACTCGGTGTTTGCACTGTAATGAGCCCTTATAATGAACAGCAGAAGTTCAGAGCAGCAAGTTCAGAGTCATTTGGCTCCTCCCTGTGAGATTGCTGAGAGTGAAGTTTGGACGGAGCAAGAGTTTCTTGCCAGCATCGGGCGCGGATTGGCCCTGACACCACAGCTGATAACAGCTAAAAATAGCAGCAGTATAAAAGCCTGGCCAGTGGCTCAGCTGCCCTGGCATTCCCTCCTCGACTGCCAGCCAGGGAGGAGACCGTGTTCTCCAAGTCCCTGCAAAATATGTGACCAAAGAACACCCTGCTGTCTAATCCCACTTAACAATTAACTTGTCAAGTCAAGACACACATTGCACCGTGTGACTCATGGGAACAGTAACCAAGTTATAGAAAGAAAAAAAAAAGACACAAATCGAAGGTCAGATTTTCCAAGCAAAGTTTTCCAAACACAGCATGGCAGGTGGGCTGGTGGAGTGTCTTTGGAAGTGTGCCTGCAGAATATCTGTGGTTTTGTGTACAAGAATGTTACAATATACTCATAATATAATCACCTGTATGGGGAACATACTCTGTGACGATGGAATTCTGAACACTTGGAAAAACAAATGTGTTTTCATTTGACAATGGTTTGACTAAGCTGGCATTGAGGAGTTCAAAAGTCTATTCTTAGCTTGCTGTTGATTCTGGGGAAATCGGGTCACTTCCTTGCATTTCTGTTGCCTTTCAAGCACTGCCTGTCTTCTGTTTTAAGCTGTAGGCTGGAGAATCAGTGACTGAGTGCACTGCAAGATAAACCTTTGGGTGTCTGAAGTACTCTGGATGAATAAAGAAGTCTCTCCTTTTAAAGTCTGGCAAAAGTTACTCTGAAATGAAAACAGGATGTAATCAGGGAAAGCATTAGGAAGTCGTAAAAATCAGCAGCACTATCAGCCCTATCAATAGTAAACTATTCCCACACATATTACTTGAGTTGCTCTGAGTCCTCCTCTGTGATTTTATGAAGCTTTGCACTGTGAAGTTTGTGTGTGTGGATTCCCCTTCATTTTAGTTACAGTATTTTAATTTTTTTCTGGTTTACAATAATACAATAGTACCATAATATCTTAAAAATTGACAGATGACCTGGCCAAATTGCCTTCAGTTTTGATTTGATATGCTTAATTTTCTGAAAAGGTCACTTATACATTCAATTACCTTTTATTTTATTGTCTTAATTGCTCTATCTCTCATGGCAAACAAGATAAATGCAGAGCATGTTGGCTTGGTAGTTCTGTAGCCTTTTTCTGGTCCAGAGACCTGGCATTGACAGGGATATTAGAACCCCCCCCACACTGACTTGTGTGATGTAGATGGATATCAGAGCTCAGAGGAGTCAATCTTTACAACACATTTAACTTCCTCCTTCTGAACTCTTTGCTTCTCCTCTCTGAAGGTCAATTTTCTGTGTTTACATGTACAAAGAGCTAACTGGAGGATCTCTTATTGGTGCCATCCTCTGCAGAGGAATTTAGGCTCTCTCTTGCCATAACGAGATGCCTTTATATATACTTAATAATTAGTCTGGCATCAAATCTTACTTGATGCTTGGCTAGAAAGGGGCTGAGGTTGCTAATGAGTAAAAGGCTCCATGTCTCATCAGCACTTTTTTAACTGATGTAGGTGCTAGTCCCTACAGAATTGTACCATAGTCATCATCAAGGTCAGAACACTGAGACTGCAAAGAGGACCCTGGAGCTTTGACATTCGAGCAGTTTATGAGATCGCTTCCAGATATTGCAGTCAGTGACCAAGGGTCCACACGTTCCTTAGAGAAGTGATACCTGCTACATGCTCTGTGAAAATTTTGTGATTTTGGGACAAGATAAAACATTTTTGGAAAATCATCCATTTAAGAGAAAAAAAATCTTACGTCTTTCTAGTTAAGACTACCCTGTATTCCCAATTCTCACAGACTTAAACAAGATCCCATTGCTATTGAGACTGTGCTCAGAGCTGAATTTTACACTAAGATTTACTTTTAGTCTTAGGACAAGCTCTTTAAAAATGGTCCCCACCATTCTCTTAAGGATGTGGGATGTGGTCTGTGAAGTCCTAATAACCTGTGCATGGTGGTCACCAGCAAAAATCTGGTAATGTCAGAGTGTATTTGCAGAAGAGGTGTTCACATCTGTGCTTAACTAACCACCTTCCTCCAATTCGTTCTGGTTGTCTGAATTAACTATTCAGTGAAAACGGTCCTATAGCAAAGAAAAACTAAAATCAGATATCATCAAGTCAACATCAGGTGCTTCAAGATGTTGAACTCTTATGTTGAAGTTTGTAAGATGGAAAAAAAGAGCAAACAACTCACCATTCATTATTAACTGACTTGAGGTGATGCACTAAGGAAAGTGAGCTGGCAAACTTCGTGGAAACTTTATCACAGAAGAAGTACCAAAAGGTGAAATGAAAAATGAATGAGGGCAATTTTCTAAGGAGAACTAGAGAGTTCTCCAGTTCACTGGAAGGCTCAAGGTCAGCCAGCTGCATTAACCCAGGAGCACAGCATTCCCATTGAGCATGTGGACCATATTCAGAGGTTAAACTTTGCTCCATAGAGAGATGTAAGGATGTTGATCCCAGCTATTTCACACTAATCAAGGGTGAGTTTATCAGCAAGCTAAAAGCCTGAGGCCCCTTTTTAAGGCCAAATAGTACATGCACCACAGAGGATTCTGAAATCCTGTGTGCAGATCCATGCACACAACCTGCTGTGCAGGTACTGATGCCAAACATGTGAACCCATGGGAATTAGCCTGAGTCATGAGTAATTGCAAACTGAGTTGTTAAAGGCTTCATCTTTTAGACATAATGTGCATCAGAATGTAGGAAGTAATTTCTCCTGTCAGCCAAATTGTTTGCTAAACAAGAGTGTGAAACACAAATGTATCCAACGAAATCAGCAGCAATTGTGTATTCTTTGGGCATTATTAACTGTAAGAAATCGAAACCTACCCTGAGATCTGCATGGGCTGTACGCGCCATTTTGAACACTTTCTGTAAACAGTAATTCATAAATTGGGATTAGAGTAGTGTGCTGGTCTTTTGCTTGGGGGGGGGGTGTTTAATCCTAGTTTGCATGTACATGCCTCAAATCCTAATTAATTTAGACTTAGTTTATGATAAGAAGCATACCAAAAAGTGAACAGAAATAATCTAAATAGGGACTTGAACTATGAACTCCTGTAAATTAAGACAGGGACAGTCACTAGTTACTCTGTTGCAGACTTGTAAGTAAAATCATGTAATTTTAGTTCTATGACAGCAGTGAGTCAACAACAATGGGTACATCACACTTACCTGGTGCTGTTTTTCTTCATCATGCTTAACAACATGGAGGATTTATTTTGAAAAGCAAGGGCTGAGGATTTCTACATTCCTCCTTTCATCAGCTACATTATCCATATAGCCCACAGTTTGGGACAATCTGTAATGCTCTCCATTGTATCCCCTACAATACCACTTTCCAGAGCAGTCTCAGTCCTGGTTGGAAGTATCTTTTGTTTTTAATTGAAATGACAGTTTTGGAATGATAGTAAAACAGAGGAATAAACCACTACCCTCTAGAAGCCTCTTCACTGAGTGCAGCATTAGGAGATAATTTTGTACCTTTGCAGTGCTACTTCCTTATGAATGGATACCTGTGGCTGTCTCAGTGCAAGCACTGAGATAATTATCCATAATGAAATCCCTTTTCACACTGAACAGCAGTGGTTTTTTCTCTTAAAAGTGTTAATGCTTACAAATGTTACAGCAAAGTCTGATACTGCACCCATGTGGAAACATAATTATATTTAAAAATAGCTTCATGCTTTTGGAATAGAACTTACTTTGCAGAACTCCAGTCTGAGCTGATTCCGGTGATCTGCCTTTCTGTTGAACAGAAGAGTTTCAGCCAGACACCTTTAGAGTGAAAATAATGCATTTTCATAATAAGATAAAGGAGAGCTGCTGTAGATCATGGCTGTGATGGATTCCTAATGTCTGGGTTATAGAGTGGATTATCTCCAATTTGACAGGTAAAGGACTACAGAGTTTTCTGGCCTAGGTTTTGCCATCCCATCCCATCTCTTGGGACATTCAGGCTGCACAGCTGTTGTATCACTTGATGTCTTTTATTCCAAGCCCTTGTGTGTGGGACAATTTATAAAAAGGAAAAAAAATCCCAGTTCTTCTGTCAAACCAACACGCTTTGAGGTACTGTATGTCTCTGGAGTTGAGGGAAAATATCTTCTTGCTCAACCTTGGCATGAGGCTGATGAGAAGAGCTTTGTACATCCTTGCATGTCTTGTACATCTGTGAAGGGGAACATTCTGTCTGGTCCCAGATATCTGAGACAAATCCTTTTGATTTTTCTGAAGATCAATCAAGAAATTGATAGTGACACACTGTAATTCAAAAGGAAACTAAAATGATTAGATTGATTCATTGGAGTTGTTAACTTGTTAAGTAATTAGCATGTCAAAGCTACAAGAATGCAATCAATGCAGTTTCAAATTGCCAGTAATTCAGAACTGAACCTGGGAGAGATTTTTTCATAACCCACTCAAACATGCTGGGTTAGTACCTGGTTATGCTTAGGTGTGGGTTTTCTGGCAGCTAAGCAGTTAAATAATTCCCAGGTAAAATCATAGCCCCAAATACCATTTACTGCAGCTGCACCAAGTTTTTACTTCTTTTCATCACAACAATGAAAAACGTTGCCTGTATTGTATAAAACTTGAAATACCCCGCTCTTATGGAATGAGGTGAGTCGAAGCACTGGGAGATGGATATGCCTCGTGCCCTGATCCTTCTTGGTAACTTAGCGGCCTGCTGGAGAACTGCAGGATAGAATTACATTCTGGATGCTTGGCCTCTGATTCACCCCCTCGGGGCAAATCTTTGCTGGAAGTGAAGCTTGGATCAGGCCCCTGAAAGCTGATAGTGCGTCAGTTCTCCTACAATAGGTCTTATGTGGAGATGTGGCTTTTCCTTTTCTGAAGCCGTTCTTTTATTAATGGGATGACGTGCTCATATTCATTTATATATCTCATAAAACTCAAACTATAATGACTTGGCTTATGAGGAGTTCATAATTCAGTGTCTAATGTTCTTGTGTGTAACTCAAAGCCTCTGCTACTTCTGACTTGTGAGAAAGTGATAGGCCAAACTAAACGACTCATTCTTTACAGTAAAATGAGAGTGTACTAATTATTTATCAGTATCTTACCCTTAATTTGGACAAAGAAAGAGCTGATTTCATAATACAAAACAGAGCTGTGTAGGCACTAAAAACCATTATAGTCAAAGAGGTTCCACCCAGATGTAAGTGATAAGTCAGTTTTATATGACAGAGAAGCAGTAAATGCATGAATAGATTCCTAAAGTAGTGCATATATATATTCCCTCCTACTCACTGCCTTCTACAATGTTTATCTTAAATTCAGCTTTCAGAATCCCTTTTTTTTAAAAAAAAAAAAAAAAAAGCATTATATGAAAGAGGACTCTGTCTTGTTTGGTCTCTTCTAGGGATTCCATAGGAAGATTTTTGAAAGTCAGTATTTTTTTGAGGTGGGCTGAGTTGTTCTCTCTGTGGACACCTAAAAGCACAGCTGGAACACCAGATGTATGATATTCAGTCTACAGCTTCTGTAGCTTCTGAGCATCCCATATCAAGTCCTGGGGCAAGGAATGAGAGCAAGTGATGCCTTATGGGTGAAAACGGATGGGGAAGGGACCTTCCAGGGGCACCATTGTCCAAAATCACCTTGAACCAGGTGTGATTTGGCCCTTTCCTGCAGTATTTTATATCTGGGTCAGAATGAAAATGCTTCTGGGCATCTTAGCTCCTTTTCTCTGTATTGCACAGTTTCTATTCTGCTTTGCTGAGCCTCAGCACAATAATCTTCATCTGCAAACTAGTTATAACACACCACTGAACTCAGACAGTAATTAGGAGGGAAGGATTTAAATGTTTTGACACGATGAGTCTCTACTGAAATTGCTACATGTAGAGTTTAACTTTCAGAAGTGCAAGGCACGCACAGCTTCTGAAGTGGGAGATGGCACATGCATAGAAGTCAGGCACTAAAGCCACAGACTTCTTTTCCTTAATAATTACAGGAGAATTTGTCTGACCATTATGTGTTTATCTCGTTGCCCTGGGTTCCCTTTATTACGAGTGGAAAAAGTTAGACACTTCTAGGGCACAATTTTTCATTCTAAAATAGACATCTAAATAGGTCACATGCATTACATCTTGTAAGTGCTGGTATCTTGAAAGCTGATTTTATTTCAACATTTTGATTTAGCATTAGCAGCATTACCTCCTTTACTGTGCTCACAGCTGGCAGTGTTTTCCCTTCCAGAGCCAATATATATGCTCTGTGATATAAATTGTTCAAAGCACTTGCCTATATCAGAACAGTGTTTTCAATGAGGCTGGAGCTACAGGTAACTTCAGTCAAGATGACCCACTTCCCATTATTTCCAAGGAAACCTCATTAAAGGGATATTACATCATCATGGGATGCTAAAGCAAAACAATTTTTCAGCAACCCCCAAAGTCTTATAATCATATAGTTGGTAATACATTATTTAGGGATGCATTTTAGAGATATGGTGACTACACTTAAGTTTTTGCAAACTTTTATAACTGTAATGCATAATTACAATGCAATGATTCTTTCTGCCACATGTAAGTACACTTAGCCCATGCCCTCGGAAGCTTGCCTGTAGGCCTAAGAGTAATCATACTATAAATGTTTGGTAATTAATGTGCCTAGTCCAAAAATTACATGTAGAAATTTGAAATCAAAGGAGTAATAACACTTAATTCTCTTACAGTTAACCTTCCAGTTATTTGAATGAGTGCTAATTAGATCTAAAAACCATAAGCACACTTTTACAGTAATTATAATGTTGATTATGTTGTAATTATGGTTGCAACAGCATAATGAGATTTACTTGTTAACCATTTCAGTCCTTCATGGAGTGCACACGAAGCAGCTGTTTGGGGAAATTCCCACAGAGCTTATCCAAAGGGCCGTGGAGATGATGGCTGCAACTGCTCTGGACCTGTGTCAAATGCCTAAAGGTGATGGAGGGAACTAGAGATCATCTCAAAAACACACAGCTAAGAGCACTTTCAGGAAAGGCGAGTGTTTGATCATGTCAAAACCATCCCCCAAAGGCCTCCCTGTGTCAGAAGGGGAAGATAAAACTGCTTGTGTCTGGCAGCTCGAGCTGCCAACAGTCTGTGAGTTGGTCCCAAAACAGAATTGGGGGGGGGCAGAAGTGCAGGAAGGGTCTTCCCACGGGCAGGAGGACATGAAGTCCCTCCAGGCAGCGATGGCGATGAGGAGGAGGTCCCACTGTCCCCTCCCATGCCAAGCACTCCCAAGCACTCCCTTCCTCCATGCCTTTTGGCTGTATCAGGCCTTTCTATCCTGTGCCACCTCATGCTTAGGGTTGCTGTGTGGTGACCTCTGAGTCATGCACGGAATGCAGGGTGAAGGAAAGGAGTAGAGATGACAATATGTCAGCAGCAGTCCGAGGCCTTTGGAACTGTTCTTCCATGCTCCACCCCAGTGAATCATCGCTCTCCTGTCCACCCTCTACAACCAGCACCCTGAGGGACACACTGAGAAATAGTTATGGGACCCAAACTTTCCCATTCCTCTGTTCCTGAACTCCATCAACAGTGCTGGCATCACAGGTGCTTCTCTCACCTGAGTACTGAGTTTTGGTTTCTGTGGCCCTTTGTACCACACACATGGGCGGTTTTGCTGAGGCAAAACTCTGCTTTTCTGCACACTCCTTGTACTGATGCCACAGCCAATGCCCAGGCTCTTTTTTCCTTACCATTTTTGGCAATAACAATATTAGGATTTCGAACAGCTACGAGCAGGACAAACACCCCTCAGAAAAGCAGAAAAAAAACATCACTGCTGCTTAAAGCAACAAAACCAGGCTTGCTGCAGAACTTCCTTCTTCCCTGTCCCTGGTGCTCCCAGCTGTAGAATAAAGGGAGGGAACGGCAGAAATGCTGAAAACGGGGAAGAGCAGAGTTATTTGCTGAGAGACTGATCCTGCCGCAGGTACCAGGAGCTTGTCTCCTCCCCTGTGGGTTAACCCCACCCTCTTTTTTTTATGCTCTGGGCGATTTTGTCTCCTCCCCTGTGAGTTAACCCCACCCTCTTTTTTTATGCTCTGGGCTATTTTGGGCAGGCAGCAAGGACTGCAGCTCTGACAGATGAGGATACTGTACCAGAGCACAGCAGCACTTGTTGCTCTGAAGAACTATACAACTGTAACAGGGACTGCTTCTCTGCTGCCTGCCTTTTTAAAACTATTATTAATTTATTAATCTGCAAACTTGTTTTCTCCACTGCTTTTGATCTTTATCATAATTCCCAATGATATTTTAAGAGCTTTGTGAGAGCAGTTTGGAAGGGAAACCCACCTGCTGTGCAGTTGAAACCTCCTTTTGCCACTTAATAGCGGGAGATCAGCTGGTGGCCTTGGGGGTGAAAAATGACAGACTCTGTTGCTGCTAACGGGGAAGGAAAGGACCCTGAAATCGAGCTCTTTGTGAAGGTAAGTTGTGCTGTGAACTGGACACTGATGTGACTCTCAGATCAGCTCGGCTTCTACTGAATAATCAAACTTTAATTTTCTGGCACTGAGCTGAAGTGGTGCTCTGATAGCTTGTTATCTCTTGCACACACGCTCACACTGCTTTCTTCTTCGTGACATTAGAATTAGGTAATGTTGTGAAGGGAAAGTCAGAGTTCCTGTGTTTTATTGTTAATTCTCTCCTCATGAGTTTGTTCTGTTATTCTTAGCCTGCTGACTGCAATGTACTGTGTCCTAACTTTAGACTTGAGGCTGTAGACTTCAGGTTTTCCACTGTGAATCCTGACTGCCTTCTCCATTTTTGGGAAGAGCTGAGGGGTACCATGATTTGGTACCTCAGCAGATGCTGTAAGGTCTCAAATGCTGATGGAGCATAAAACAATAAGGATTGAGATAAGCTGTCAGTTTTCTGATTGTTTCCTGCAATACTTTCTTTTTTCTAAACCAGTAAAAACAAAATCACTTTTTACTCTTGTTTTTCTCAGACTGAAGCTCATTCTGATTTTATAGAAGGGTAACTGAGAACAGAAACTGATTTAATGAAGATATAGAAAAATGAGTATACCTGTTATATGGTAAAGTTTCAGAATGTTTCAAGTTGGGTATGACTGTTGCTCTTTGGCTATGACAATCTTACCATTCAAATCAGTGGCACAGTTCAAACCCATGACACATACAACCTTATTAATAACAAACTTTGTGCAAACTCTCTCCCAGTGAAGAGCTCAGATTTTTGATGTTCAGAGTGTGTTTTAAAGCCCCTACGCACATTGAGGCTGAAATCCACTATGCCTATGTAAAATCATGGAATCATAGAATGACTTGGGTTGGAAGGGACCTTAAAGACCATCTCTTTCAAACACCCTGCCGTGATCAGCAACACCTTCTACTATAGCAAGTTGCTCAAAGCCTCCTCTAGCTGGTCTGGAGCAGTAGCAGGTGTTTGGTCTCTCCAAGCCTAAACCATCCCTGTAAATCAATAGGATTATTATTAATATGTGGAAGTTACCTCAGACCCTTTGCAAACAGTACTGAATGATTAGGAAAGCAAATTCCAGCCCCTCCCTTCTGTCAAGTTGAGGGTATATAATTGCTTTTTACTCCCTGATGGATGTTTTGGGCTGTAAGTTGAAATGTCAGCCACATGCATGATGTGTATACACGGCTTCTTCACACATCTTTCAAAACCAGTCAGTTCAGGTGCAGCTGTTCTGACCGAGCCAGCAGTGAGGTCTTTTTCCCTAGCAAACAGATTTTACAAGAATTTCTGGTTTATAAATGCCCAGTGGATCTTTTGTGCAGAGCTTAATGTATTAAAATGGACCTGCATAGGTCCATACAGCCAAACACCTCACCTCTGGTGTCTAGAATCAAATTATTTCTACCACAGTGAGTTTAATGGAGACATTTATGGCCTAAAAAATAGGTTGGTGGGCTTATTTGGTGCTCTATGTCATCACAAATGTATTCTGGAATTCAAACCTTTAGCTACTGATTTGTTTTAGTGCCCACACTATTTTACTGAGGCTGATATGGATCTTTGTGATATGTGGTTCCTTGACTGCATCAGCTGTTAAAGAGAAGGTCATTGCCCAGATTCATTGTGTGAAATTCTGGATCCATAAGATACTGGAAAAAATGAGCACTGCATTAAACTGAGCCATGCCATCCCCTAAAGATTTATAACTCCAGAAAGAACATTTTTAGTAATGTGACTTCCTGCATAATGCATATTACAGAATTGCATAGAGACTCTCACGCAAAACTCATAATTTGCAGAGCTGGAGCAGAAGAATTAATGGGTATCTTCCTGTAGACTTTCCATTTACAGTGAAAAATTGCAATTCTTGATGTTTTGGAAAGGTGCCACTAATTTAATTAAAAGTTTAGAAGGTTGTATAGTAAAGCATGTAACCGGAGTATTAAATTATACAGCTCAGAAGTTGGAAAATAAAAAAAGAGAAGAACATCCAAAGGAGAGATGAGTGGAAAGTTGAAAAATAGGAGCATGTAAGAGAATTGTGAACAGGTGACAACTTTTCTGGAGCATGAATTTGAAAAGAATATGATATTATTAAGGGGAAATAAACAGGAAGGTTGATCCAGGGGAGAATCTGCAAAGGAGAAGGCACTTGTTCTGTCTGTTTTAAGGCTGGAAAGAAGAACAGAAAAGTGGCAACTTCTGGAGGAGTATGAGATACTGGGACAAGTGGCAAATCTAATATACTAGACCAGAGTTGAGGCGAGTTTTAATAGCAGAGGATGTTTGGATCAATGAGAAATTCATAATTTGATTCTTGTGGAATTAATACTTAAGAGAAAGAGTTCTGTGCTACATCCTTGGATGAACACACAGCCAGAAAACGGAGTTCAGTGAGAAAATGTAGGGCAGTAGATGTGGCACGGAGGAAACTATTTCCACAAGCACAAATAAACCAGAAAGAGCTGTTTTGCTCCAGCCAAAGAGTCTCTAATAAAAACAGTTTCTGTCTCAGGTTAAAAAAAGAAAGGTGTTACACAATTGCTCTATTTCCCTTTTCTATTTAACAACCAGGAGCACAGGAGCCTCAGAAAGACAAGCAGAGAGCTGATTGTAAACAAAAGAGCCGTGCTGTAACCTAATGCAGGTTGGCTCAGGAGATCCTGAGCCAGCAGACCGGCTGGGCACCACCAGGACACAGCTGAGCTGCCGTGGCAGAGACAGGTTAAGTGGTTATCACACCTGTTTGTTACCATCCCCATTGATTTCACTCTTTTTCTATCAGTGCCCCAACCTGGATCTGTGAGGTATTTTTTTTTGTGAACAAGTGTTTGTTCTTGCAAGATGCCAGGTTGAGAGGTAACCACCCCAAATCTGGGGCAGGACACAGGGATACCGACGGTGAGAGCGGGCAGAGCTGAGGAGCAGTGAGGTCTGCCACCACCTTGATCACATGGGCAGTTCGTGTAAGCAGGGTTTTACTGAACACTGAAACTCTACAGCAGCAATTCCCTCTCTAAACTTGTTTGACAGGGAATTGGAAGAGGCTGCCAGAGAAAAAAGGCTGATACGCAGCAGCACGAGATGCTGGCGGCAGTGGCCCTGGGGAAGTGAGCATCAGGAGGTCGTGCTTGCTCTGTGCTTAACCCAGCTTGTTGTAACTCAGGTTAATTTTAATTCTTTGAGTACTGGAGAAGCAAAGTGCTTCTGCATAAATGACATCTCAGTGGAAGGTATATTTAGGTCTTCTTGGTGATCTTACACCTGTATATGTGAACATAATGACTAAACTGAAATTGTGCTTTTTTTACATCCAGTAACAAAACTAAAATCCATAGGTGAGGACCACAGAACTTTTGTGACTTCTTTCTGTTTGCAGTGGAAACAGGTGTTTGGATGTACATTCCTTGCCCTTCAGGATTAGAGCAGTGCCTAATATTTAGGAAGTTACTTTGAAAGGAGATCTGTTGTACACAGGGAAAACAAAACATGATGCAAAGAAAACTCTATTTGCATTGCTCAGAATGAGTGCAGTCTAGAAAGCAAACAAACCACACAAATGGGCCAAAGTACTTCTCATTTTAAAAAACACTCTATAACAAGATATATCTTAATCCATATTTCTGATAATGAAAAGATGGTGATAACATCACGGTAGAAGGAGAATGTGTGGTGAGCTGGCAGGCAGCTGCTTCTAGAAGGAGTCTTTGTGGTATCAATGGATTAATATTATGGATATGTTCGTTGGTGTCCTGGGCTACATCAAAGCAATGTAAGCAGCCAGTGGAGGGAGGGGACTCTGCCCATCCTCTGTGCTCTTATGAGACCCCACCTGGAGTCCTGCATCCAGCTTTGGGGTCCTCAGCATAAGAAAGACCTGGTTCTGTTGGAATGAGAGTCCAGAAGGGGCCACTAAGTTGACCATAGGGCTGGAGAACTTCTGCTATGGAGGCAGGCTGAGAGTTGGGGTTGTTCAGCCTGGAGAAGGGAAGACTCTGGGGAGACCTTAGAGCCCCTCTCAGATCTTTAAGGGGCTCCAAGGGAGCTGGAGAGGGACTTTTGACTAGACATGTAGTGATATGACAACAGGGAATGTCTTTAAACAGAAAGAGGGCAGATTTAGATTGGACAAAATTCTTTACTGTGAGGGTGGTGAGGCTCTGGCACAGGTTGCCCAGAGAAGTTGTGACTGCCCCATCTCTGGAAATGTTCAGTTTAGACAGGGCCAGTTTAGACAGGGCTTAGAGACACCTGGTCTAATGGAAGATATCCCCTCCCATGGCAGGAGGTTGGAATGAGATGATCTGTAAACACATTCCTGCCTGCCAGCTGAAGACATAAAGTTCTAAATGCACTGAATGCTCTCATCCTTTTCCTCTGATTTGGNTCTGTAAACACATTCCTGTCTGCCAGCTGAAGACGTAAAGTCTCATCCTTTTCCTCTGATTTGGAGCTGAGCATTGTGTGTGACCAGGCACAGTGCTGGGGTGTTTGCAGCCTCTCAGGAATATAGTACCAGCCAAGGGAAGGTTCAAGGACTAGGAGCATCCCAGTATTTGTAGGGCCCCTTGCAGTCATTCCCTGTTACATTCCCTGTTACGTGATCACAAGGAGAAGACGTTAGTCCTGGAATACTCCTGATGTCCTGGAGCAGCAAACACACGTACAAGGAACCAGTGAGCCCCCTGTCATCTCCAGCATTTCATTTCAGGGATTTTTACGGGTCTGTTAGGATTATGTTTAAAAGCAATGGCAAGATTTAGCACCAAACTTCCTCTCCCCTAATGAATGGGTCAGTCAGAGAGCCAGTCTGTCAGGACAGAGCAGTCATCCTGCTCATTTAGTGTGCTCCATCCAAACCAAGCCTTGGTTTGGAATTTGGTGAATTGCTGCCACATAGTCTTGGAGGAAGATAAAATGTTACTCTCGGGACAAACAGTTGTTCCCCACTATTAAGACTTTAAGAGTTTTAACGTAAGAGAGTCCTTCTGATAAGAAATCTGATTTCACTTTCAGAATTTCAGGGTTATCAAAACCAATATTTGCTTTACAAAACGTGAGAGATAAAATTGATAGGAACCTCTTAACCCATTATAACAATACAGGTTCTGTAATGTATTTGATTCATAGACTGCTCTCAAGAAGTTTTTTGGTGATAAGTAGAAATCAGGACCAGATCTGTAGGGTGCAAGTTCATTTCTATTTCTTAAGAAGTGTGGGTATGTCCTGGATATTATGAGCTCAGCTTTTCGCTTCCATACAAAATCGTTCCTTTGTTTAGTAAAACTTTCTAGATAAAGAGCAAATAACAAAGATTAAAAAAGCACAAGGAATAATAATGATACTGAGACATCTGGTTCAGCCTGCCTGGTGCTCCAAGACTGACAATAACATTTTTTTGCATCCTTGGTAATGAGGTTGGCCAAGCCTTTCACATTTTGAGGGAGCCACAGCCACCCTACAAAGCAGACACACACAGTGTGTGCAGTCTCTGATGCTTCCAGCTGTCGCCCTGGAAGTGGCATGAGCACAGGGTTTATTATGGATCTTGAATTTTTATCCATTTGAAGCTGTCAAGCAGACAGTGGCCTTGTGCCTTGGTATTAAGGTTACAAAATTTACAAGGTTTCCTGGTAGTCTGGACACTAGGGAGGAAAATAATTTTACTAGGTTTGTTTTAACATCAATAAATGTGTTTCATAAGTTCCCTGCAGGGGGACTCAGGTATCTCAGTGTAACCCTGGCTCTTCTTAGATCTTGTCAAATCAGGAGTGACTGGAGTGACAAATCAATAGCAACTCCACTACCAACCCAATTAAATCAGGGAAATGCTGCCTGGACTGATAGTTGCTTCTCTTATCTTTTTATTAAGCATTTTCAACAAAATAATGAGAAACAGGGGAAAAACATCCATCTTGGCAAGATTTAATTTTGCTTTAAGCTTATGTTGTTAAAAGAAAACAATTCAATAAGCTACCAAAAGCTGCCTAGCAAATGTTTAAAAATTAAAAGCTGCTTGTTTTTCTTTGTGATGAAGAAAAACAATACTTTAAAGAAGCTTTAGCCTGAATTACACAACCCAGCGTCTGTATGTCTGTGTGTCTGTTTTCTCTCTGAGTGTTTGCAGATTTTGTTTTGCGTCAGGACAAGTGCCCCATTGGTGGGAATATTAGAGACGGGCAGTAAATAGTTCAAGCAGGCCAAGTTTATAAAATGACTTGGCAGGGATATATTCACTCTCCCTGCCACCTTGAACCTAGTTTGGAATGCTTTTGGAATTACTTTGGAAACTGGATCTCAAGTTAAGAAGGGATTTTCAGCTCTGTCTCCTGCCTAAGTTCATGATCTAATCATTATTTTATGGCTCAAGGTGAGTCACACCCTGATCTGCCATGGTTTGCTTTTTTTTTCCTCATATAAATATCTGTGATGATTAGAGTTAGGCCAGCTTAAGTTTATTTGAGATCTTTTTTAAACTCCACTTGCTAACTCTTTCGTTTATTCCAGCTTTTCTGAACCTCATAGTCAAATTGGGTAAATACTGTTTTAATTTTACCGCGAAGAACTGGTGATATTCCTGATTATGATTGCTTGTACTGAGAAATAGCCATCAATGTGCTTTGGGTGCTCTATGTTTAGCTGCAGGTTGCTCTTTTTCCATCTCTGGCAGCACAGGACTCATCAGGCTCACAGGTTGTTGTGTCGTGGTTCAGCGATGACAGTGAAGCTCCAGTGAGTGTCCTCAGGGAACTTTTATCGGCAATAGCTGAGGCTATTCCTGAGCAGCAAATGTCACCGAGATCATTTGACATAACATCCCAAAAATACACAGGGATCCTTTCCAGAAGAGCCAGCAGGAAGTACGTCTGCCTGTGCTCCAGAGCTTAATCAGTTCACCTGGTTATGTCAAATAGAGTTTGATAAAAGGCTGTATAAGGATTGCTTAGGAGAACATATTGATCATCACAGCAATATCATTTAGTTCTTGTGTGGCACATAACTCTTCAAAATATGGCAGCCAAATAATCCCAGCCGTGCTACAAAGAGGTAACTTAAACACTATTTTATTAGTAGTATTTCTGTTTTTCAGCTAAGATGTCTGGCAAATTTTTCAAATTACTCCTTTTTAATGTTAGGCAGACATTAAAGGGCTGTGAGTCTGTGCGTTAGTTTTGTATATGAATAGGTTTTGATGATACTTTTCTTTTTTCAGCAAAGTCTGACTCAAAGTCAGGGAGAATCATTTGGAATAAGCAAGGGTTTAGTTTTGTGCTTAATTCCATCTATAAATGTTATGTGAATTAGGAAATCTGAGCAGGTACCTAAAGTGCTATAGCAGGGACTTTGAAAATAGCTTGAAGTGATTTGTTTGACACAGTAAAATTTAACATGGACACAGTCCAAAACAGATCCATATTTCCTTTCCTTCCTTGTCCCTTGCTCTCTGCATTTGTTTGCACTTCTTCTGTATTGCTGACATGCAGTAAAACTCATCTGGATATGGTAGCAGTGCTATGTATGTACATATGGAGCCATGAGTTAAAAAATACCTAGTTTTTGTAGGTCTGAGGAGTTTAGTCAGCATCATGTATTCCTGGCGTGATTGTTATGTTAAACTTAAAACTTGGAAATTATTACAGTGGAACAGAAGTAATTCAAACTGTATCCAGCTGCGTTTTTCAGTTTCGAAGCCAGCAATTTTATCTAATAATACCTAAAGATACAACTTTCTCTGACTGATTACATTTACAACATGTCATTGCTGTTTGTTATGCAACTTGATTACAAGTTCACACATAAATGTCCATTGAATGTTTTCTTTGATGGTTAAATTACACAATTCTTTTTTAATGACTGTGATTCTGTCCTTCTCAAGAATAATTTTGTAACAGCTTTTAGGATATTTATAATTTTACTTTTCTATATGTATCCTTTTTTAATGGTTGTGAAGTGGGTCTTCTGTGACATAACACAGATTCCTTTTCTATTCAGTGACTCTGATGCACCACAGAAATTTCACGGCTACAGTGTTGGAAGAGGAGATGTGCTCAGAAAAGTGACTGGGACACAAAGCACCTGAGATACAGTTCTGTAATGCACCATAGCAAAGCTTTGCCACGTTAAAAAGGCCCCAGTGTTGTCAAAATCCAAGTCAACGTTTTTTGACTTTCCATTCTACAAACAAATCATCATTTCAGCACTTTATCTTAATAGAAAACAACAGCAGAGCTCCCACTAGCTGTAAATGCTGATTTTTATTATTTTTTTTCTAGTCAAACTATGAAAAGGTCCCACTGTGCAACTTTTTCAACATGTTAAGCTTAGTAATATTACCAGGTTTCTGCCCAAGTTCTTGGCAGGCTTTTATTACTTTTGGGCATTTCTGCTTCGTTCAGTGATCCAAGGCAAGGTATTCAGGCTCTTCTCACCTTCATAAAATGCTGATACCAGTCCTTCTCCTGCAGATGTGGACACATAGGGGGATCAGAGAACGTTCTTCACCCTTATCCCAGGTCAGGTTCAGCACCCTGAACACCACTTACACAATAGGAGAGAAATATATGATGGGATCAGGTCTCCAATATAGAACTATCTTCTGACAAAGCGTATTGAAAATCTTAATTTCCTGGGCATAAAAGAAATCAAAGCAGAGGAAACTGGATGTTTGTCTGCTCTTAGGTACCGGCTGTTTAAGTGTCTGGACAGGAGCTAGTTTTAGTTCAGAGTTTGTGCAGATGTGTTGTATCTTCTGTAGGACCAACTTTTCTGCCTTTTCTGCTTGTTCTCACATTCATTCAGACTCATAAATTTATACCAGTCTCATAATCCCCATGATTTCTATGTTGGTCCCCAGGGTAACCTGGTTCAAGTACTTCCTCAGAGGTATTGTATATCTGGAGCTCAGGTGCTTCTCCAATTTTTTCCCCGTGCCCCTAATTGCCAAAATACATTAAAATAGCTTCTTTATGTGTATTATTGGCAGCTCTGTGTAAAACTGAGATAAAGCACTAACTGAAACTCATTTCAGGAGGATTGCATTGTAATAACTTGCTAATGCATCTGTAGGACAGTAGGGGCTGAAGCTATTCGTGATATAGATACTCTGGCACAAGGACATTGTATTAAGGGTGAAGTTGCTCAGATAGTGACAGTTCTGTTCTTCTAAATCCTTGTTCTTGATAAAACTAATTATGTGTGCAGAGCAGATGACAGAAGCCCATGTCATTCACCTGTATGTGCTTAGTTAAAAATGTAAGTAAAATGTTTAAAGCCTAATATTCAAGACCAAAGCTGGCTTTCATTTACTTAAAATTCCATAAAAATTGGAAAGATTATATATGGGAATAGTATTTTTTTCCCTTCCTTATGTAAGTCAGGCTGCAAAAAAGCCATTTCTTGACTATTTTTGTTGTTTCTCTTGTGTTTCGTAGCATCATAGAATGGTTTGGGTTGAAAGGGAACCTAAAGATCATCTTGTTCCAACCTGCCTGCCACCTTCCACTAGAACAATTTACTCAAAGTCCCATCCAGCCTGGCCTTGAGCACTTCCAGGCATGGAGCATCTGCAACTTCTCTGACCAAATATTTTGTTTTCTCTGGACTAAAAAAAATTGTCATGACTCAGTTCACCATTCACCAATATTTCAGGTGTTAAAAGTGTTAAAGGTGTTAAAGGTGTAAATGGGCTTTATGCACAGAGGAAGTTACCTTGATTTAGGTATAGCTTTAGTTTCTCATTCTCTGACCATGAAGATGCCAAAGAAGATATAAATTTTTCTAACTTCTGTTGCTAGGAAAGGGTAATGCTCTACTGCTTATAAAAGGGCTCATCACCTTCAACGAGTGTTCTGCTGCAAGGTTGCAGTGGAGTTCAAAGTATGATGAGCTAATCCATGGATACTCAATCTCAAAAACCATATGACAGCTAAACTCAGCAACTGTCTGTAATTCAGAAAAGATGGTTTAGCATCCCTTTTAAATGTTCAGCAGCTGTGCCTTTGTTGTGAGTGTGGTTTTTTTAATACTTGTTAGTAAAGCACAGGGTGATAATGGAAGATCTCTACTCTTCTTAGATGCTGATAGCTAATAAGCGTTCTTAGATCCCAGCTCTGCAAAGGAGGCTGTGCAGGCTGTTCCATACTTTGCCAGCCATCTCTGAACATGATTCTCTTTGCAGTGCCCAGTCCCTGAGATAAAAAAATAGAGATGCCTTTTTATAGCAACTCTGAAGCACTGTACAGTCATGGTCAACACTTCAAAGGTGCAGAAGCTGAGAAGCAGGGGCCTTGTGCAAGGATATTCAGCAAGAATTTCACTCCAGTCATGTGCTCTGTCCTTTAGCCATAGCTCTTGTCCTTTGGGTTTTGTGCAGCACCTAGCATGACTGAATCAGTGTTCATGTGCCACACCTGCTTAGTAACTCACAGTAAATATTCCAGTAATAAACACATAAATCATACTAGTCACAGCTATGCATTTTTACTTTTTTATTTTGCCATTGTTATTAGTAGGGAGGGGTCAAGGTTTAGGCTATCTTTTGGCTGGTCAGTTTAAACACACACAGAGCTAATGTGTGTTATGATATCAGAAAAGATGTAGAGAAGAATAATTTTAAGGGATAAAAATACTTACGATTGCCCTCCTCAAGGCAGTCTTTCTCATTTAAGTAAAAGAGCAAACATCACTTGACCACAGTATTAAATATATCTATGGGGGGCTTTTTAATATAGTGGTAATAAGTGTAAGAAGACAAAGAATCACAGAATGGTTTGGGTTGGAAGGAATCTTAAAGATCATCTAGTTCCAAACCACCTGCTATGGCAGGGACACCTTCTTCTAGACCATGTTGAGGTCAAATGTAGTCAAGTTAGGACTAAACTTAATAGTAATTCTAAAGGTGATTAACCATTGGAACAAACCACCAAAGAAGTCATGCCCTTTCTGCCTCTGATTCAGATTGAGACTAGATAATCCTGTAATGAACACACACAGTTATGGACAGTAAAGGAATAAACAAGCCACAAAATCTACAAACCAGGAAGGGATTGCAATCTTGGCAAACCAGAACAGGGTTTGGTTCAAGCACAGCAGGAATCTTTGTTTTCTGTGTCTCTGAAAGACAGCATAAATTTGGTCGAGACCAGTCTGATATAAATGATGCTGAGAGGCTGCTTACGTGTCCTGGGTGTGATAATGAGATGTAATAAATTCAGGTGGCAATTAAATATGTTATGGTTTATCTTATATGCTTATCATGTCTGGGTTTGCAGGGGCCAGACTTGGGAAGGGCCTCCAAAGGCTGAGCAGATGAGTGCTGTGTCAGTACAGGTCAGACCATGAAGATGAGATGAAGGAAGAGCTAAATTAGGAGATACGGGAGCCGAATTCCTTTTCTGTCTGTCATTGTCTAAGTCATACCATGTCCCTGTGCCTTGGCTTCATTCCCTATGAAACATTTGCATCAATATTCATTTTTATAACTGTGTAGCCCAGTAGCTTGTCCAGATAAAATTGCATCCCTTCTTTTCTCTTTACATAGAGTGTAAAAACTACTCAAGTGTTGTGGTTTAACTCCTCACAAAATACAGAATTAATTTTCGGATTGGGCAGGTGCTTCTCTGTATGAATTGCCGAGCTTGTCCTCCCTATGACATTTTAACACCCAAATAAACATCCACACAACATGCACAGAGCTGTCGTTCTGTGTGCTGGTGCAAGTCTGTACCTGTGTATTGTCCGGAACAAGTGGAAATCAGAGACACTGGCCCGGATGGATCATTGCTATTGTTGCCAGTGTTTTTCTAGATTGTGATTCAATTTGTGTGTGTCAACAGGAATGTTGTGTTACTGCTTTCCTTTTGCTTTTAGCTGCTGAATGGGCAACTTCAAACAAATATCATGGGAGGAAATGATTTTCTTTCACTGCCCTGTTTTTTGTGATGAGCCGTTGCTGCTGATTCAGTGTTTGACTGGAGACCTATTTTGTTTGTTTATTTTATTCATAGCATTTTTTAAAAAGCTGTTCCTGGATGAAGAGGGGTTGAATCATGGAATAGTCTTGCAGGTTCTAGGTTCTCTCTGAACGGCAGTTTTAGGATTTCTTCTGTTCTCAGTTCTTTTAAGTGTTCAGGACATGCCAAGAGGATCCAATGCACCAAACTCCTTAATTATTAAGCTTATTTTCAGTCTTCAATTAGCATTTGGATCATTTTAATTCTCTTTTCTTCTCTGAGTGTTAGCTCACTCATGCAGTTTGACAAGGAATTTTATTTTGCCTGGAGTTACTGAGTTACTCTTTCTCGTTCTGACATGTTCTAACTTTGGATATTTGGTTTTATTTTCTCTTTCAAGTCAATATCTCTGAGTTCCCCTGTTAAGCTCTAGATCCAATCCTGGAGCTGTATTTTGTTTGAGGTTCAAAAGTGATCTCTTGTTTTCTCTGCATTAAGCACTAGAGACTCACCCTGCCCAGAGATGGAGCCACAAGGAGCTTCTCAGAGTGCATGAATGCAATCTTTGGGGGTTAGATCATCTCCAATTACATATTTCTCTAAACATTCCATAAGTCTTACTTCTTACTATTCAGGCTGTAATAAAGGCAGGAAGACTTGTTTCAGATTTGGGAATATCCACCTGCCCATCCTGGTACACTGAAACCATCAGCCCTATGATACGTGTCTGCAGGAACACCTTGTTCTCTTACTGGGCTGAGCACAATCTCTGCCCAATGGCCTCATGATTCAGTGTTTATCTTAAAGAGATGTTTCAACAAGAATAATACCAACAATGTTAAAAATGCTGACTGTAGACAACTAGTCAGGTCCAACCTTGGAGAGCCGGGAAAGGATGTGACCAGGATGGGAACTTAGGGGAGGTGCAGTTCCACTCCCCTGACACGGACAAACCTTGAAACACTGATTTTCTTTTCCAGGGGAAGGAAGTGCTTCTCTCCCTCAACTTTGGCCACCATTCCCAGCCCCATCTGCACATGGCAGTACCTCTCTGCAGCTCCCATGGGCAAAAGAGCATTTTGTAATTAGCCTCTGGATATCTCTTCCACCCTGGGCACCAAGGATTACTAATTTTTTAATTTGAATGTTTATTGAACATGTATTTAAAGCCATATTCAAGGTCTTTGAGACTGGGTGCAGTTAGTAGTAATGCCAGTTGTGCCATGCTATCAGAAAGAGGGATTTTGTACTAACAGATGCTTAGCTTTTCAGTGGAAGTGTAAAATGATAGGACTTCTCTGTAATTTTTATTTTTCAAGAACCACCTGTGTACTTGACATTTCACAGTAATTGAAAAAAAACCCTCTCCGTTTTAGAGAGAATTGTAACTAAAGATGAAAAAATAGCTAATTCTTCCGAGCCTATTCAGGTACTTGAGGAAATTGGGCCTAACTGTACACAAATGTATAAAAAATGTTCAGATATTTCCTTGCCAAATGCTAGTTTCTCAATCACCTCATTAACCTGGATGTTCAAATGAGTTTTACTAAATGGGTGCGTGGTGTATGGAGCTCCAATGGCATTCTGCAGGCTGCATTGTTCAGGATAACAGCTCACCAGCAACCTGAACATGGAAACTGCTGTGGGAGCACAGGATAAACCAAAATGCTGCCAGAGAAGCTTCTCAAATGAAGGAGGGTGAGATTCAGCCCTTCTACAGGGATGATGGTGAGGCCCAATTGGGTAAGAAGGTGGCAGCAGAAGGTGGTAAGGTGTAAATTATAATGCATTAACCAGGCTGGGGAAGCAGGTTGACTTAACAGATGCTTCTTAACAGATTGCACGTAAAACTGGAAATACAAAATGAACACGTAAATATAAAATAGTTTACATAAAACAGAAATATTTAAATGTGAACTATATAGAAGTGGTGTAGAGGACTAGAAAGATTGTAGATTGATGGCATGAAATCTTTGTTTAATCCATCTAAGATAATGCCTATATTGGAAGCACAAGCATGGCAGAGGAAGTACCAAGTGCTCCTATCAGCCCAAAATCCAGATCTATCAGCCCAAATCTGTGTGTTCAGACTAAACTGTAGAGACAAATTTTGATGATAATTAAGTGAATGTTTTCCTGTAGAAGGTATGATATTGGGAATAGATGGTGTGGTCAAGAATCCCAAAACAAGAGGGACATAAGAGGTGAAGAGGTGCTGGGGAAAGTGCAATGGCATAGTTAAGTAAGATTTTGTATAAAGGGATGAAAAGTATGAATTATTTTAATGAATAGCATTGAGTTAAAGGCAATTAAAGTGCTTTTTCTTTTTAATACTGGATAGTAGAATAAAATAAAATTAGAGGAAATTCAGTCTAGGCATCAAGTTAAAAATGTGTTCAGAGAAAGTTGTAAAATCCATTCCCTGTGGGAAGTTTGTGAAGTCACATCACTGGAGCATTTCAAATGGACCCGAACAGTACAGATACAGGGATTTAAGAAATCATTCTGCAGTGGGATGCTGAGTAAACAAGAAATGTGATCCAAACTCAACTCACTAGTCCAACTATTTTTTCTACTTACAACATTTATGATACATTAATTTCAGAAGTCTGTACTGTAAAATATATGAAAATTACGCTGCTACTGATATACACACTTATTCAGAATTTCTCAGTAGGTTTTGGGAAGCATCACTGTTTTCTTGAGCATTTACTATTGAACACACAAATTGTTTTGCTTTTAGGTGAGTCTCAAGAAACAATTGCTTGCTGGTTGTGTGTATGTCTCAGGCTCTTGCTTTCATAGCAGGTACTTATATTTACAAACTCAGAACTTGCTCTCTGTTTCTTGTTTAATGAAACAGTCAGAGAAGGTCGCATCCCCCTCCTTTGTAGATGGCTATCAGAAAAGACTGCCTTGTAGTGTAACACCCCTTGAATGGCTAAATGTGACTGTATGTGTAGATGATCAGATGAACAAATATGGCAATTTTGGCAGGTAAGAAAATATTAAAGGTAAAAAAATATTGTCTAATCACTAAACCCTGTAATTATTTCTCTGTGAGTAGCTGGAAACAAGAAAATCTGTTTATACTGCATTTGTATTTTCACAGCAGTAAGTCTTGGTCCAAATGCTGGTAGTATTGTACTGGTAAATAGTTTATTGGAGGTATTGTGGGTTGCACTGAGAAGTCACACTGAGATGCAAACATCAGACCAAAGATTAGTTTGAGCCTGTGATGTGCTGCTTTTTGCAAAGTAACTTGATCTGCTGTTAGTGAAAATCATAAACATTCATCACATCTCAGAATGGAGCTTCTCCCACACCCTCTTCAGCGCCTTGAACTTTGGAGATGCAAAAGGAGATAGAAAGGCCCAGTCCTGCCCATAGTGGGACATCTCCTGGGGGCTGCCAATTGCTCTTTTAGTCCAGTGACCTTGGATCACTGATGAACAGTATTTCTGTGATGTTAAATAAGATACAAGGTGAGACCCCCGAGGGCAGATTATGGCTTGTGCTGGGGTCAGCTGATGTGGTAAATGCCCTTATCAGCAACACCCCACCATCCAGACCTTTATTTGCAGTGCCTGCAAGTGACTCTGTCTTCTAACAGTGCAAATGAAGTAATGGAATTTCAATAAATAATTCAGCCCTGGATCCGATTTCGGGTTCAGCATTAACTTTCAGCACCTGGCTGCTGTTATTATTTGTTAGTCTGATACACTGCTTAGAGGCATGGAAATTTGGCTGCAATTCACCAACATTCGAAGAATATGCCATATGACCAGATTACGCTGGTCAAAAATCCCTGGCTCATAGATTTTTAACAGACATGCAAATTCCAGATGTGCACAGATTTAATTCTTACCAGAAGAACTGCATTCAGGATTTTGGTACTGTAATGGGAGCTCTGCATAGAGCTTGCTTTGGAGAAATGACTCCTGTATTTGCACCTGATCTCTACTAGAAACAGGAATAATTTGGCTATAATTTGCATTGCCTGTGACACCTTCTGACAGTGATCTGTCTCATTTTATTTTCTGCAGCTTTCCTGAGGGAATGTTTTTTTAATGTATCTAATTAGGTCTCAGGATATAGAATCATCAATATTTGAAACTATTAAAATTGGTGCTTTGTGAGTAGCTAAATAAGATACATTCCCAATTTCTTTCTCCAGAGACCATAAAACCACTTGTGGTTTAAATCACTTATTAGAAAGAAACTAGTGAATCCAAAGTATGACTCTGCTCTCACTGAATTCAGTGGAATATTTATCATCAGTGGGAATATTTTGTATGAATATTAACTGTTCTGGAATGAGATCTATATTATCATAGAATATTTTAAGTTGGAAGGGACCTATTAAAGGTCATCTAGTCAGACTCCTCTGCAATGAGCAGAGATGCTTTCAACTAGATCAGGTTGCTGAGAGCCTTGTTTATCCTGAGCTTGAATGTTTCCAGGGATGGGGCACATACCACCTATTATATTAGAATGTAATAAATTAATAGGTGTGGCACCAGAAGACCAAAACTATAATATGACTCTATAGGCATAAGTTTCCAAAATGTAGGAGCTCCATTGTGTATATACAGATCATGAACAGCCACCCAGTATCAATATCTTGCAGGACAAGATTCTTCCAGTACCTGAAGGGAGCCTACAAGAAAGATGGAGAAAGACTATTTACAAAGGCCTGGAGTGACAGGACAAGGGGGAATTGGCTTCAAATGGAAAGAGTGTAGGTTTAGATTAAATATTAGGAAAAAATTTTTTACTGTGAGGGTGGTGAGCCCCTGGCACAGGTTGCCCAGACAAGCTGTAAATGCCCCATCCCTGGAAATGTTCAAGGCCAGGTTGGATGGGTCTTGGAGCAACCTGGTCTAGTGGAAGGTGTCCCTGTCCATGGCAGAGGGTGGAATGAGATGGTCTTTGAGGTCCCTTCCAACCCAAACCATTCTATGATTCTGAGTTGATTTGTCTTAAAAAAAGAATTTGTGGCTTTCTTGTTCAAAGTCCATGCCTCTTCCTATGAAATACACTGTTGTATCCAAAACAACCAAGCAGTAGCTGATACTTCAGCATCTCTATTGACTTTTGCTAAAAATGGGATGATTTTCCGAATACTGCTGCGTCCTGCCTCCCCAAATCCTGTGACTGAGATTCCATCCAGAACTTAAACCCACATGCATAAATGCAACTAATAGATAAGAAAAAAAAGGTTGCATATATAAGTGATGTGACAAATTAGGCACCTTTAGGAAAACTCCACAAGTGGGGTGTTGCTGGTTAAGTGAGAGCTTCTCCCTGCAATGCAAGGAGGCAACGCTAGAGGGGATTTTACTACCACTCTATGTTGGTCATGTCCCTCTCCTGAAAAACCTTCCAAAACATATGTTCTAGTTCAGCAACAAGATGTTGGCTACAGGCTGAGCGAAATCTATGTTTCTATGATGCAAAAGGTCAGGAAAGATTATTATAATTGTCCCTTCTGGCCATGAAACCTTGGAGTGAAATTCTGGTCCTGTCAAAGTCGTGGGCAAAATTGCCTTTGATTTCACTGGGACCAGACTTCATCCTATGCAGGTCAGAGAGAAGCAAAAGTCTGTGCCACCGAGCATCCAGAACTGACTGCAAGAACAGTTTTATTGTCAGGGTCACTAATATAAACTGTATAGAAAGGATTTTTGAAACATCCTATGCTCCCTCTCCACTCTGCAGCAGGATGAAATAAATTGAGACCAATTTTACCAACTTATTTTCTTTTGATTTCTTCAAAGCCTCCACTAAATGCAGATTACACAACCTCCTTAGAAAGCCTGCTTTGTGTTTCATTATTCCTATAATTACAGTGGATTTCCCCCCCCCC
>VYXB01010500.1:265092-287898 GCA_013397135.1 Pachyramphus minor
CCCGCCCCCAAGTTTTATTGTTGCAAATTAAGCAAAATACTTAATCCCATCCTCTGTGGTCATGAACAACAATGGAAAATCATCCTCTTTGTGAAACAGTCTTATACATGCTTGAGGACTGTTATGTTGTGGTAGAACATTGCATGTACATCCCATTATCCTGTTGCTGTTGCCTGTAGATGTGTATGCTGATGATTCCTATTGCTTGTGATTTACGTAAAACCTCTTTCACTTCGCCCTCGCAGCCTCACCAGCTATTCCCCATCCAGCATTTGTATGTCGTATTTTGTTCTTCTCACATTTTACACCTTGAGGTTAATTCCCCTAAATTTCATTTAAGTGACTTCAGACACTTTTTTCCAATTTCTTAGCATCACTTTGAAGTCTGCTCCTCTCCTGGGAAATACTGATAACCTCTCTGTGCTTGTTGCTGTCAGGAAATTTTGCAAGGTTCTGTCTGTTCCTTCCCCCATTTTGCTAATGGAAACATTAAATATTACTTATCTTGTCATAGGCCTTTATGGTACCTCTATTTGTTGTGTTTGTAGAGTAGCAGCAAATTTTATTATTACTGCTTCATAAATAGTTTTAAACCACTTATACAAGCACTTTGCAGTAATTTCATACAGGTCCCATTTCCTTACTTTGTTTAATAAAATATGGTCTGGAGCTGACGTTGGAAACCTTACTGAGCTCACCTTCTAGGTACCTGCTGCTTCCTTTCTACCTCCAGTGAGAACTAAATTTACTTGGCTTAATTAATGTCATTTGTTCCTGATAAATCCATATTATCTCTTCTTACTGACTTTAGATTTCCATGTGTGCTTGTGAGTTACATTTTAATCGTTTGTTCCAGTATCTATCCATGTGTTAAGCTTATATATCTGACATTTCTTAAGTTCTTTTCTTCTTCTTATGACGTCTCAATGAATTATTGATGGGTCACCAAAACTCAAAGCTTTTAAAAGCCGTTCTCTGAGATTACATCCAGTGGCTAACAGGGGTACTCAGGATCCTGTGCCATGATACTGGTGAGTGACAGGAGCAGAATTGCTTTATTAGATTGGAAAAGGAAGAAGTGTAAAGGATGATGGTTATTTTTCTGTCAAGCCAAGAAAGAAACACCTGTACTTTCAGTCCACTGTGTCCAGAAGCATGTGAGCTTTGTGCACAGTCTGCTATCAAGAGCTGTGATGAGAGCGGTAATTTTTGGCAATTTGGGGTTTTGAAGAATATCAAGATTTTGCTCTAAATTTCTCTAAGTCTCAAAAAAAATTTTAAAACATTCACAACGTTATTGAACAGGAGCTGGAGTGGGTTTTCTGTGAGGAGGGAAACTGAAACAGTCTCAGTAATTTTAGAAGGAAATTTTGGCGGGTGGGTGGGCTGCTGGGCAGTCAGGAGCCCTGGGAGTCCTGCTGAGCTGCACATTGGGACCCCATGCTCTTATGTCTTTGTGTGGTCCCAGCATCCTGCCTACCCTCAGGGGGGTGGCCAAAGACCACAACTCCAGGGGTATTTCGAAGGTGGTATGGCCAGAGCTACTGCACATCTCCGTCAGGTATTTGGCAAATTCCGAGTGAGCTCCTCAAAGAATATTCTTCCAACAGAGATTTTCTTCTACAATGCTCTTAATTTTTTGTCTAGTTGCTCAAGAAGCTCACAGTCACAGCTCACAGTGATACTCCCTTCTTACTAAGGCTTTTAAAAGCAGCTTTTCTTTCTGGGTGGCTTGTGGCCTGATTTTCCAAGTGTAGAGAATTGATACTTGTGAGAAGTCAGCTGCTTCTGAATTGTCTCACAGGACCTAAAACTGCTAGCCACTTTGGAAATGTCAAGCCAGCATTTGCCATCCATCCTTTAGCTCATATTTTGCTGACATTAAAAGAATATAAATTGAATACATACTCTATGTGATTTCTTTCTACAATACTGCTGATGTTACTGGATGACTTTCACTCTTCTGGAGACTTTTCCCTTATACAACACCATGTGAAAGTCAGTCTTGGTGTGCAGAAATTCTTCACAGAAGGAATATAGTCTCCTTGGAAAAAAAAAAGTGTCCCAGCCTTAATTCATGTATATAAATGTATATAGATGTAGGAAGTTTCATTGTAGTTCCCACTACCTTTAATTATCTAATAGTAATTCCTCATTAAGTTGACCGCATGCAAAGACAAGTAAGGGATCTATAAATATAAATGAGAACAAAATAATTTCTTGGTCTAGAGTGTCAGACCACTCTATGCTTCTCTACTCTGTTTATACTTGTAAAGTCATTGGCCTTTAGTTCTTTGAAGAAAGAAGAGGTGATGGAATAGCATAGAACCATTTTACATGGTGGGTTCAAACTGAAAGAAATTCAGGTTAGATATATGGAAGCAATTCTTTACTGGGAGAGTGGTGAGGCACTGGAAGGGGTTGCCCGGAGAAGCTGTGGCTGTCCCATCCCTGGAAGTGTCCAAGGCCTGGTTGGATGGGGCTTGGAGCAACTTGGTCTGGTGGAAGGTGTCCCAGCCCATGGCAGGGGGTTGGAATGAGGTGATCTCTTAGGTCCTTGCCAAACCAAACCATTCTGTGATTCTGTGATGAGACTATATACCTGAGTTTAGTCTGCAGTTTTTTATATCTACACTGAACCTGAATTATTGGAGTTCTAGGGCATCTCAAGGTTTATTTCAGAGCAAAATATGTTTCATGGAGAACATATGCAGTGACCAGTGGCTCTAACAAAGCCCTTGAGGAAACCGAGACCTATTTCTGCAGGTTGATCACTCTGTGTGCAGCTGTTCTGCTCCAGTACCTCAGCTGATGTGGAAGGGGACTCTGATCTTTAATTTTGAGTATCCTAAGCTGTAATGAAAAGATCCCTAGGAAGAAGCTGACCTATATGACTGATCCCTTCCTGCCATTCATGTCAATAAAAAAGCTGGAAAATCATGACTTACCAAACCTAAAGATAATATTTGTCCTGTCCACGGGGTCTCCAATCTGCACTTCCATCTTCTGAAAATCCTGAATGTCTCAGGAGTGCAAACACGTCTCTCACAGAAGTGCAGAGATCTGAGAAGTGCAGTGACAGCTCCCTGGAGATCCTCAGCTCTGCTGACGTGCTGCCCAGCTGGTCTGAACCCAGTGGAACAAGCCAGCTCCCCTCAAATTGGCCGGCAGCGCAGACCAAGTTAAGCTTATGTGCATTTATAATATGTGCCTGTATGTAATGCCAAACTTGGACAACATTTTGGCTGGCTTTTGGGGAGCTGGCTAAAGATTTTCACCACTTCCTTTTTGTTTTGTCACTACCCTGACAGTCTTCCAGGCAAATGCTCTATTTTTATTTGACATATATGCGCATAGTCTATTTCTGCGTGTGTGTCCTCAGGAATATATTCCTGTTCTGTCTTGCTCTCCCTTGGAAGGCTACTGCTTAGAGCTTCTCCTAGCAAAATAAAATATCAGAAAAAAAAGCCTAATGAACTTAAAATGCTGCACAGCAAATTTATTATTGTTGTTATAGGCCCCTGTTCAGGAAAGCACTTAAGTATGTGCTTAAGTCTACTGAAATCATCAGGACTTAAGAACATGCTTAACGTCAAGCATATACTTCCTCTGAATTGGGATGTGTTTCAGCACATGCTTAAATGCTTTTCCTGAACCAGAGCCACAGTCAACAAGAGTGTCCTGTGATACACAGGGCTTGTGCAATGAGATTTACTTCTTACTTGAGACCTACCAGCGCTGCTCTATGAATGTGCACTTCTTAGCTTGCCTCTCTGTTGGTGGCACTCCAAATTCCTCACTGGCTTTTACATTTGGATGAGAAGGTGGGAAAGAAAAAAGACAAGAAACTGGAAAGAAATGAGCCTTACTAAAGCAATACCTTGGCACGTCTGATCTCATGTTGCAACCAATGATTTTTCCCTACAATGGAGATTTGTGCTATTGTGTGTGTGGTATAATTACTAAGACAGATTTTTTTTTCTTAATGGCACAATAAATAGGATATTTCCTGGCCTGCTCTGTGTTTCAAATAGGATTTTCACTTCCCCTTTGGGTTCTGAGCGTAAGGAGAGTAAGTGTCAAAAGGCAGGAGCGTTCCCAATTTTAAGACAGAGAGGGTGTAACCATGTGTAATGTGAGTCTCAATTTTGATTGTAGGGATGATGAAATCAAATCCCTCCTTAGTCCTTACTGGGAAACATTGGGGTGAATGAGCCTGACTGCTTTTGTTAACTTGTTAAAATCCTTTTGAAAAAGAAATGTGTTTTAGTGTCATCAAACGTGTCTCCCTGCTTTACGTAGAGTCTTACAGACCCCCTGGACCATGTGCAGAGTGACCTCAATGCAGTGAAAAATGAAAGAAGGAGGATAGATAAAACCAATTATATTATTTGCCAGGAAAAAAGCACAGTGCTCTGTGATATGCAACTCTTCCCAGCACTGCCATTTTAAGATAGATAATAGTCATTATTAATGATGGTGTATTTCTTTAAAGTTCTATATTTTGAGAGTAACCGAAACTTGCCTTTTTTCCCTCGCTTAAGGTTATTAAAATAATATACGGTTGTCTGTGTGCATTGCAGTCCCTGTGCATGTACCTGTTGGATTATTTTTAGAATATATGAGGAAGTTTATTCCAGTTGTTGCATTTATAGCAAAGTATTAGCTTGAACTTGAGAAGAGCTCCCTGTTCACATCATTCAGCTGTGCTGTGCAGTGGTTGCAGTCTCTCGATACTGCCACGACTCTACAAAAACACTTGACACATAAAATCACGGAGACTGTTTTTTCTGCCTCCGAAAACGTCCTTAATTATGTTAATTGATAATGTGTCTCTACAGCCCCCACTTGTGCACACAGCTGTCTTTAAGATTTAATTAATTCATTAAAAATAGCTGAACTATTTAAGGAGGAGTGCCTTATTTTTAATAAAGGAGAACATCTTGTTCATTTTTGCCATTACTCAGCTGGAGGCAAGCAGCTGTGATATGACAGTGGGCTTCTCCTGATGTGACTGTAGCAAGTCCCGAGGCAGAACCTTGCATGAGTTGGTGTGAAGGACCTAAAGGGCTCATGATTAAGTAAAAAGGCATACTTTTTTAGTAGGTAACCTAATAAAAGTAAGCTTGCAGGAAGAAATGGGAGCAGAAAGTGCTATTTCCAAGATAGAGCAAAATAATTCTCTTGAAATTCTGCCTCTGCAATTTCAAGGCATTTTTTGCTGTGGTCCACATTCGTCCCACCTTAATTCAGATACTCAGTGGATTCAGGCATCTTTCAGATGTGCATCTTGGCCTTACCTGCTCAGAACACCTTCCCTTAGGCATCTCAGTTAAACTACAGTGGGATGAGCATTGACCAAAGAGTCTCACCCAGCAAATCCTCAAATCTGTTTTACATTTCCACAGTCACTCTGGAAATTTACCTTTTCAGGTAAGATTCTTATCCACTGGGAGAAGGAGGCTCTGAAACCTTTTCACAGCTGTGGGGCTTATAGTGCACTTTAACAACTCTATCTCCTTTATCCATGCCCACAAAGCCTCAAGTCTATCCCTAGCTGCAACCATTAAATCAGATCTGCCAGAACTGTCCCTAGTTGCAATCATTATATCAGAAATATCCGACACTGCTGGCAGGGAGAGTATATATCATCAACTCACTCCTTTTTATAAGTGGTTCATCACTTTTACTGTGCTTCAGAGAAGCTTTTGTGCCCATTTGTGAACAGCAGCAGGAATAAATGTGGTTCTCCAGCTTGTCAATTATTTGCTCTTTTCTTTCCATCCACTGTTTGAGTTCTTGATCTTGATTAGGGTATTATTTAATTCCTGCCTTTCTGAGCCCTTACACTTGGACAGATATGTAATAGATTTGTATTTAGGCACTACTGGGGTGCTTTAAGAAAGCTGTTTTTCTCTGAAGAGTGACTAAGCCTGGGAAGTTTTCTCTTCTTTCTCATCTTTTCCTGGTAGTTAATAGACTTCACAAGGGATCTCACACCATTCTGATAAGCCTTTGAAGTTATTACCTACTAAGGTTTTGCTCTTTCTGAATACTGAACATTGAATTACTGACTGCTGTTAGAAGCAATGACAAAAGATTCACAAAACCAACAGAGCCTTGCCTATAATTTCTTCAGAAAAATAGCTGAATTTAATGGATAAATTGTGTTGCTGGGGAGATTTTGATTGTGTTCCCTCCTCTGTCACCAGTTTGCCTTGTGATTTGTGGTAGCCTTTTCAGTTGTGCCAGTCACATGAGATCAAAACCCATGAGTCAGTCCCCACCCAAATCATGAGCCTGGCTTCCAGATCCAGGAGCTTTGAACAGAGATCATGCCATACTTTTTCTTTAGTTTATTTTTTGTTTCTGGAATTTCCTCTGCCTATTCCCAGTATGTCTCTAGCAATTAATGTTTCCCACTCCTTTGGAAGTGTTGGGAAGATACTAGAGACCTTGTTTGACCCACACAATTAATTTTATTTTTGATCACCAAGTGAATCTTATTTCTTCCAGGTTTCACATCTTTCTCCTTTCCCCGATGACTTCTGCATCCCTTAGCCTCACATGACCCATCACTTCTGTTTCTTCCTTGTAATTCAGCTGCTCTGTTCCCCCGCACCCCATTTAGTCCTCTGGTATATAGGAAGTTCTTTACCATTTCCTTGAAGGACAGAGAATGTGTAAAAAAAACGCAGATCTGGGTAACCCTTAACCTTTGCATGAGAATATAAAGTTGGAGAGAGCAGAGAAATGGTGTTCCTGAAAGAGATGAAATTGTTGCTTGCAGTACAACAAGTGGGTGATGAGGCCAGGCAGGAGGTTGCCTCCATGCAGGATGGAGACTTGCAGGAGGGCTGGAGCTTTGCATGTTACTGTGAGACAAGAACACTTTGCTCTCGAGGTATTTGCAGAACTTGGCAAACCAGCATTTTGCACTTACTTTGAAGGCAGTCAGGTGAAGAAAAAAAACAGAATCAATGAATTTATAAGCCAAAGTAATTCCAGAGAAGGTAAGATGAGAATCAGCCCTTCTGCCTGCACTCTCTCACCCTCTAATTCAGTCATCGATCTGTTTTTCCTCAAATTCTAGTTTATAGCATATTGTTTGCAGACTCAGTTATCCAGCCCCATTATGAAGGATGCAATTATGATTAAGATGGTGAAAAAGCCAAGGGGGAAATCTGGTGCCCTATCGCTGTTTTCTCCCATAGCATTTGCCTCTTTTTGTGGAAGGGTAAGAAGTTAAAAGTTCTTGGCAATGGTTTAATCAGTAGCTGTGACTTTGCTGTAATTATGGTGGTGCCTGGTGGTGCCTGGTATTCCTATGGTGATGTTGCTGTTGCCATGAAATTTGCAGAACAGTGCTTACTATTTAACTTACAAAATTTTAGAGAACCAGGCTACTCACACCTCAGGTAGATGGGAAAATGCATCTTCTCATCCTCATACCCTATCACTCATTCACCCACATTGTTTGCTGATTCTTGCATATGCCATGTGCCAGACATATTGCAGATCCATGGTTTCAAGTAATACTGCAGCCAGACTGTTCCCCCTTATATCCAAATACCTCTATGATCTGAGAGTTTGAAACTGAACCTGAATCTAGATCAAAATTCATTACTTAGCCCTAAACTTTACGGCAGGTTGTCTCCAAGCCTTGAATCCACACTCTCTCCATAGTCTTGAGACAAGAAATGTCATTTCACAGGCAAAGCCTGAATTTGTAGCAGCTGGACGTTTCTAATCTCAAAGTGTTTCTAGTTGTGCTGTGGATGTTTCACAGAGCTGCAATAATTAGAAGTGATTCTTTCTTTAAGACAGAGAAATGCTACCTCACAGCTTGAATATTAATAAGATAAAATTTATGAGAGCCAACAGAGTAATATAATATTGTCTCAAAAGGAAGATGGCGTTTATTTGCTTAGCTCTTTCATCAGCCATTTTCTGACACACACTGTGTGCATAAAATACAGTTATGCAACCCGTGTGGGTCAACAACGGAAGGTTGGTTGCTTCACCAGGATTATAAGAATCTTTCAAACACAATGGTACCACAAATTAAAATGGAAATCTATCAAAACCATTATCGTCCTGAAAGCTTTGGCCACAAGCATAATTATTGTAGAAGGATGTTGTCCTTGGACGCAGCTTTGGCTCAGTTCAGCTGGTGTTATTTGTATCCCTCCACGGCTCAAAGTCAGAATTTGCATGGCTAAGGACCATAAATTTTTAGAGGAAGAAAGAGGCTGTTTCCTCAATGCTAACACTAGCAGTTTTTTATTGTTTTGTAGTGGTTTGTAGGCAACTCATTAGGTACTAGAGATAGGAACAGACTTAATGTGGTGGCTGAAATCTGCCTTGAACCTCAGAAGGATTCGGATGGAGATTTGTGTCTGAATCTGGTTGTTTGTGTTTGAGGTTGCTTTACTGGATGCAAAGAAGAATGAATCAATGTCCAGAGTATTTGAGTTTAAATATAAATTACACGTTTTAGATAGTAAAACAATGAAACAGATATTAAGCTGATATATCTTTGGACTTTAATTGAGCAGAAAACCTGTCCTGAGTTTTTCTGTCCTGTTCATGAAGCTGGAATTCCTGTAGGGATGAGAGTAACTGAAAGAACATCCTGGATGTTGCTTGCCATCAGCAAAGGACACATCTCCTTACCCAGAGCTGCCCTCAGGAGAGGCTCCATGTTGCATTCTCGAGCTCCTGACAAAGGCTGAAACGTGCAATAACTCCATGCTTGTGTTGATGATAAACTATATTAAATAACAGGCACTACTGGTTATTTTTAAACTGGTTATTTTTCTTGTGACATTCTGTTTTCCATCTTGAGGGAGGTAAATGACTAACAAGTCTGAAATCCATTTTTCCTCTCTTTCCATCCCTCAGGCTGGTATAGATGGAGAAAGCATTGGAAACTGCCCATTCTCCCAGCGTCTCTTCATGATCCTGTGGCTCAAAGGAGTTGTGTTCAATGTCACCACTGTTGATCTGAAAAGGTAAAAGCTGTTCAGTTTAATTGAAATAGTGAAATGATCCAGTGTTTGCCCTACACAAAGGCACCACCAAGTTCAATCAGATTTGTATCTAGCCTACAGAGCCTGTGGTGCACAGCAAAATAGTTGGGATTTAGGTTTGGTTGTTGGTTTTTTTTTCACTTGAGGAATGTTTTTATATTAAACAGGGTTCTTGGGGGACTTTCAGAGTCTTCCAACCACAAATTACAGAAAAAAAAAAAAAAAAAAAGCATGCAGACTGATTTTGTAGGAACTATAAATATCTGTGCAAGTACCTGACCATAAAGATTAGTGATTTCATGACTTTTTTCTCTGCAGAAAGCCAGCTGACCTCCACAATCTGGCTCCTGGGACCCACCCACCTTTCCTGACATTTAATGGAGAAGTCAAGACAGATGTTAACAAGATTGAGGAATTCTTGGAAGAGATTCTTGCACCTCCAAAGTAAGAACTTGAGATTTTTTTTCAGTCAATATTCCACTTCCTAGAAAGGAAAGAAGAGTCCTAAGAAGAGTTCCTAAAAAGCGCTCCTTCCTACAAACTTTACTTACAGGAGTAATATTTATTTATGAAACTTTCTGGCTTCAGTGAGATGACTTCCATGTGTGAAGGTTAGTTGTGTGACTAATAACTGCAGAATGTTTTCTCTGTACACATTTCAGGATGCCCTTGTATGCAGAATTAAGGAGGCCGGTACTAGAAAAATTTTGTAGGGGTCTGGTGGCCACATTTTGCAAAGCTAAAAATAACTTGGAAGAGATGCCAAGAATTGCCACACAAAATATCTGTGCCAGGAAAAGCATTTTACAGTGAAAAACTGGAGGATTCTGAACTGTATGGTGTATTAGGAAGTTTGGAAGGGGAACTGATTATAGAGGACGAGAGGCTCTGGAGGCAGAAAAGTGCTTATTATTCTAGTTGAGAAATGACAAGATCCCATGACTGGAAGTTATAACCAAACTAATTCATATTAGAAATAAGGCCCAGATTTTTGCAGTATGAAAAGGGTACCAAGGAAACATTTAGATTTTCCAGATATGCCTTAGTTAGTCAAATATTTTGGACTTAATACAAGGATAATGGGAAAAAGAAATTGTTGGCTTGTGAGTTGGACCTTAGAATCTATGAACCAATGAAATTTGGCTTGGTTCCTCATAGAGTGTTTTACCTCCAAGTGATTCAGCAGCTATAGGTTAGTCCTGAGGCAAGAGATCAGATATTTAAATTTTCTATACTCTGCTCCAAGACCACTGAAGTCAGTAGAAGTCTTTAATTGTGTTTATCTTTCAAATCGATATATTCCTTTGCACCAGATGCCTATAAAAAGCAATTCAGAGTCTGAAATCTTTATGTTCCTTTACCTGGGTAATCCTAACATGCCTTGCTGTTCCATCCTGGGGTACATTTTCAGTGTGGAGGATTAGATATGACTGCTACTCATAATGGAGAAACTTGGCTGCCAAACTCCCCTGCAGCTTTCTGGAAATTTATGCTTCCTTCTGATTTAAGGCCACTGTATCTTGGATCATGGTAACACAAAGCATAATTACCTCTGTCTTGAAACCATCCTTGTATAACTCTGCAAGTGCCTGCCTTGATAGACAGATAACAGATATTGTTAAGAGGGACTTGCCAAGCTGTTGTTTTGAGATGAATGATGGTGTTAATTACAGTTCCTCATACAAGAGCTTTTGTCTTTCTCCTATTAAATTGTATTTGTAACCATCCTATGATGCTGGTAGCAAGGTGTTACTCTTCACATTGCTTCTGCTTTTTCAGGTACCCCAAGCTGGCTGCTAAGCACCGGGAATCAAACACTGCTGGAATTGATATCTTTTCCAAATTTTCTGCATACATCAAAAATACCAAGCAGCAGGATAATGCTGGTGAGTAGGATCACTGCCAAGTATGCCAGAGAGTTTGTGCTTAGAAGTGGAATAATTTTGCCATTCCCCCATAATTTTGTTGTAAGATCTGTTCAGATGACATCAGGTTCTTCTGCTGCTGAGAAGTGGGAGATGGTTGGGTCAGTGGACTAAATCCACATGTTCACAGCTGAATTAACTACATCTGTAGTAGGAAATAAAACAGGTCACAGAGTGTTTAGTAGCCTCTTTACCAACAGCCATGACATGACTCCTGTCCATACAGCCCAGCTTCCTCATCAGAACAGAATCCCTTAGTGCTTGCTGGAAGTGACTGGTGGCCTGTGTTACATCCTCTACTTTGCCCAGGCACTGCTTAGAGGAGTGTGTGCTGACTGGGCAGCTGAACTGTGAGGCCAACTTGTGCCATGACCCCTCATACTTTGTTAGATGTGACCATGAGACCCACTTACCTCATGATTGTGTTATGTTGTTATAGCTAATTTGCTCATATAAACTGTGTTATATCAAGGCATTCAATATAAAGTTATTAAATGAAAGAAGTGGCTTTAAGAAATGTAACTGCACTCAGTAAGGTCCAGACGTTCCTTTGCATGTTTGTTTGTCAAAAAGAAGAAACCCCCCAGAAGCCAGATGCCATTCATACTTACATGCATCCCACACTGTCTTCTTAATGAAATTGCTGTTCTTCTCCACATTCCTTTCCCCTAAAGCAACAAGACTTCAGCTAGTCCTAGCTCCTGTTTCTTCATGAAAGCTAATGGATTTACACATCCCTATCCCTGGGGATGATTTAGTAGAATAGTTGCAGTCACTCACTGATGTGAATATAAGAATATAGGAATACCTCTTATCTTCTATTACTGGTTTCGTAGTCAGAGACCTAATGCCTGTCGAACACCATGTGCTCATATCATTCAGAGAAAACTAGATTTTTTTCAGGCTCCAGCTCTGCCACACATTTCATCTGTGCAATTATATTTCGTTGCCCGGGGCTGACCCATGAGATAAAAGTGGGTAAATGATGATTTATGTCAGATAACGATCTCCTCTGTCATATTTTTGTGTTGTTAACAGAAGGAAATAATTACAGTGCTTCATTTCTCAGGGTTCTAAAGAGTTGGGTTTTTTTTTTGTCTAATGCTAATGAGATGCTCAGCTAACCTCTGTAGGAAGTTGTAAAAGGAAAATAAATTAAGAGTTAGACTAAATAGATGTTACAATGAAAGTAAAATATCTTGGCCATTTACAAGGAATTTTTATGGTCTGCTCTGCAACTGTAAATCTTCAGCTTGCATCCTAGAACAGCCTGTCCACATGCAGAATCCCAACTCTCGCTTCTCAGTGACTCTGCAATATGCAAATCCCTGGATTCACAAGGGTGGCAGCTCCAGACAGGAATAAATGGTTGTCCTAGAGGTGTCTGCATCTGGCCATAAGCAGAGCTGGAATTCAAGGTCGGATATCCGCTACTGTGAGATAAGGAATCTAACCCTGCAAAGAACTCCACATTTTTAGAAGCTGCAGTATGATTAATGGGAGCTTTCCCTAGATCTGCCTAACAAGCCCTTGGTTTAGGGCTTGAAAAGAAAAGAAAAATGTTTCCAATGGCAATTAAGCACACCAAGGTTATAGGAAAAAGAGATGTTGAGCTGCAGAACAGCAACAGTTTTTGTTTCTTGCAGACACCCTCACTCCATTTTTGTTAGCTGGTTTGTGCTCCTGTCGTACCCAGACACTGCAATCTCTGAATGTACTGATGCGTAACTTTCCTCTTTGAAGTAGAGAAAAGTTTTTAGCTTATTTTTTTTACAGCTGTAGTGCTGCAGTGCAAGGAGAATAAAACACAGACAAGCAGAGTATCAGTAGTACCCAGATATTTTTTCTATCAGCGAAGTACCTGAGGACCTCTGGGTCCTTGGGACTGTCAATGCAGACTTACACTTTGTGGGACACAGACCTCCCTTTCAGTAGAGTAATTGACTTCCAGTTTCCAAGGGCTTAGCAAGAACACCTCTTCCCTTATCCCAGGGATGTTTTACCCACCTTCCTGTCCAGTTCATCCGAACCACAGCAGTTGTTCTGAAGGCTGGTTTGGATGGCAGATAACGAGTTGATCAAAAAGTGGTTATGTTAGATTTCTTGAGCAGTGAAAAGACAGTGTCTGAAAAGGGAAGGACAGCACCACTGTATGCATATTCCCATATGAACCTGTATCTTTTTGATTGGTATTTTGTGAGATTGCAACACTGATCCAAAAGGAATCTGGGACTCTAGCCCTGATCTGATACACGTCACTTTACAACAGGTTCTGACACATTATCTTTCCTATATAATGGTATAAATAGTTGTATATAGTTCTATAATATTAAAAAGCATTTTATATACATAAAATGTAATTACTTAGGTGAAGTCCCTTTCCTTGTCTCCATAAGAGCAGGTGATATCCAAAAAGAACAGAGATTGCTGTTTGTTGTTATCTTAAATGGTTCCTATAGATCCCAAAGCTCAGATAAAGGTAATACATCTCACAGTCATCCTCTCTATTTGCTCCTAACTCCAGCTGACTCAAGTGCTTGGGTTAATCTGGAAAGCCACACCAGTAACTGGGACATCAGTTGCACATGATCAAAACACAAATAGAAAAAGACTTGTTAATAAATTAAAAATAGATCATAGAACCCAGGCCATTATATAAACAATAATTTTAACTTGTTTTAGTTGGAAATAGGGAACTGCTGAATACTAGGTAAGCTAAAGCACCAAACATCAGTTCATTTAACTTCTTAAATTGGGAGTCAGGGAAGTAAATTCATTAACGTGTGGGATATCAGGCTGGGAATTTGTAGTATCAGGCTGTCTCTAGAAGTGTGGGTAAGGTGTAATTATATGTGATCATTGTTCATAGTGTACTGGTTTATCAGAGATCATGTGGTCTGTGCAATATGCCTGTGGCTGTTACATCTTTGTGGTAAAGTGACGTGAAGTGGTTGGGATAATTAAACAAGATTTATGCAGCATGAGGATGCTGGATGTAAGAATTAATGAGAACCTAATGCACTCTGAAGATAAGCCCAAGCTGGTGTTCCTCCCAGGGGTGTTACAGCCAGGGCCATGCAGGAATATCAGGCTTCAGATGATGCCATTGCTTGGCTATGTCATTGCAATATTCATAGCAGATGGCTCTGCTAACACAGTCTGTAGCCGTTAAGTAGCCAAACAATTTTTTTCTTTTGATAATGGAAAAGTTAGTGAAGGAAACAAGAGATTGGTAACTTCTTGGTTTAGTGTGTGTCTCTAAATCCTCACATGTAAATGAATAGATTCAATGATAGGTATGTACATGTGTTTCTAAGATTGTGATACCCTCTGCTGGCAAACATGTGAATGTATAAAGCAAGCAGCTTTACAATCAGGGCCAAAAGGTTGTTTTAATAAAAATAGGGTTCCTTCTGTCAAGACAGTTTCCTCTTACAAATGCAACATCATCAAAAGAGAAGTATTTCATAGCAAACTATCAATTTTGACAAATGGAAAAAATTATGTTTTTTCTGGACGAGTTAAATTTACTTTGAAGTAAAATGCTTTAATATTACAGAGAAAAATAGTGGGTTGTTTTTTTTTTTTTTTCTGGATTCATGCAGTACTTCATTAGCCACACACCGTTATGTTTTGTGCCTGGCACAGAAGCAGGTGATAACCTTCTCCTGTAAGTCTGCATGGCAATATGTTATTGATCATGATTCATTTACTTACCAAAGGTATTTGGCAGCAAGGCTGCTCTGATTTAATAGTTCCCTGAATTTCTGATTCTTTTTTTCCATCTTTGTTTTCCTAACTTTCTGTCTTATAATATAAAAGCGCTGAAAGTTTTGGAACGGGCTGGCGAGGGCTGTAAGCCCAGAAGCAAACATGCTCATGCCATATCAAAGTCCCACCACTTTTAAGCTTCTTGAAAGGGAAGGAATTGATTCCAGATTCTCAGGATGTGGCAAGCTGTGTTTAAAGAAAGTGTGTGCATTTATTATTTCAAGTCAGTTCAATTAGAACTTGATTCCTTCCACCCCCTGTGCCACTCGATAATTTTATAACAGGCCTGTTTAAGGACTCATCCCCTCATCATGGGATTAGATCTGTGTCTCGCTTGGGTAGCAAAACCAAGTTATTCAATTTTCTGGCCCTTGTGCTTGAAATGATAAGTGCTCCTTCACACAAGGACAGGAGTCCTTGGGAGGTTTCAGTGAAAATTATTGAAAATTATTTCCTGGATGCTCTTGCTCAAGTTTTCACAGCAAATTTGAGTGTTTCTGGTTGCTTAGTGATTGTTTAATATCTAGAAGGAGGTCTTGTCTGAGCACAGGAAAGTAAACGAAGGTCTTGTGTGTTTACTTTGGTTCCTTTGGTTTATGCTGAGAAAGTCACTCACGCTCTGTACAGTCACCAGAGTAGCAACAATTTATGTATTCATTGGAGGAGGATGAAATTTAATTAACTGGAATGCTATGTACATATACAGTATCCTGCTTATTATTTTTTCCTGCAAGACTGTGTACTGCAAACCATGGGGACAACCTAGAATAACCACCCATTAACTGTCCCGCCTAAAATTGTAAGTTCTTTGGCTCACAGAATGAGCCCTTTGATTTCATGTATGAGTTTAAAAAGTTGTTCTTGAATTGAGTTCTTAGGGGGCACCAGCTCCAGTGTGGGTGGGCGCATTCATTAGCGGTACGGAAGGATATTTCACTGTACGGCTCTTCAGAAGGCGCTGAGCTGGGAGACCACCAACATGATTTCATGCAGAGGAATTTCCAGCCGTCTGACCAGAGGACTCCGCTTGTCTGGTTTGGATTTACATCAAGAGGCCAAAAATAAAAGCACATTTAAATCATTAACTCACATGTGATTAAATGCCGTTCACCTCTTTCAGTAGCTCCATCACACTTTGTGGTTAAGTGCGTGAGGTGGGAAATGTCTCTCTCCCTGTGCTGTGTATGTGTGTGCACAGTAGATATGCACACACACGTATAGGGCTGGAATTTAAACTGCCCTACATCACTTTTATGCTGTGGGGTTACTCCTGCTAAGCAAAGAGTCAGACCCATAGTGCAGGTATATGCACAGGTTGAACGGTGTGTGCTGACCCTTTCTAGAAGCCATCACATGCCTCTTTAAATCAGTTCACTCCAAACCCCAGTGTAGAATATTTACAGTAATACAGCTCCGTGGTGCAGACCCTTTGTGTCACCTGAGCTGGAGTAGGACCTTCTTGATGTGGTGGGGCAGCCTGTGCCACACTGACAAGCATGGTCTGGTCTGACTCCAGCAGCAGGTCAGTGTAGGAGAGTAAAACATCTGTCCCCAAAGCATCTCCATACGTGGTGGGAGAAGGGTAGGGGAATCACCTCCCTTCCTTCCGGACCGGCTTCTCTCATCCGAAGAGATGAGAGAATTATAACTGTAGACGTGATATGGCTTATCCTGAGGATTTGGTCCTGTTCTGTGACTTAAGGTTTCACCCCATGCTCAGCAAAGTTCCTGGCAAAGCTCCTCTTGACTTTACCAGAGCAAGTTTGAAAAGCTCTTTGAATGCTCTTGTTCTGGTGGGTGTTTCCTGTGACAGGGATCTTGGATCAGACTCTAATTTGGAACCAACATTAATACTTTATGCTTTTTGAACAGATTTTCAAGATGCCATACAAATATATAGGTATATATATAAATATATAAATATGTGTGTGATGTCTGTGTATCAACTTGCCATTAGTTTTTTTCCTTCTTTCTCTTTGGCAGATTTTCCCTTTTCCACTACAGACCCCCACATCTTCCAGGGCCCAGCACAAGCCACAATTTGTCCTGTGCTGTGACAATACCAAGTTTTCTCTGTCATGCAACCAAGAAGGACTATAAATAGCTTTTGAAATTGTTTTAAAGAAAAGGACTTGCTTTATGATGTAATATGTCAGGATGACAGTTCCTCTAGTGGAAGGTGTCCCTGCCCATGGCAGGGGGGTTGGAACAAGATAATCTTTAAGGTCCCTTCCATCCCAGGGCATTCTATGATTCTGTGATGGTTCTATGAAAGCTATTTCAGAACATTTTAAACAAGTTTTTATGACTCCCCCTGAGCTGAATAATGTTTGGCTCTTGGTAGCTGAAGTGCCTGGCAGCTTTACAAAACCAGCCCTAATATAAAAAATACCCGGTCTTTAAAACATATGTAAAATAGCTTTTCTGCAACATTTGTGGCACATAAAGTACCAAATACATGTTGGTGAGTGTGATATAAAGCTTTTATTGCCATCCATTTGGGATGACCCACATAACTCACTCATGATATGTTCATAAAACTGTTCACTCTGTCTCCTTATAAAAACACATGTATAAAGACCACTAAAACTGTGGTGATAGCTGTGTGCTAACTTGTTAAGAAGTGCTGCAAGTTGCATTTGTCATCTGTCCTAAATTGCTTTATCTGCTTTCTGCCCAGTAAAGAAAGACTGATTCTAAAATGCCCTGAAACAGCAGTTTGCAAAAAAAGTTTGCTTGAGAAATAACTCTTTGAAAGTTCTTCTCAAAATCATGTTGGCTGGAGGCCCAGAGCCATCAATATTCTGTCTGGGACCAGTGACAGCTTTAAGGACTAGTATCTTTTGACCTGCTAGAACTGAGATCTGAAATTTTATGCCATTACAAGGAAGAGGTTTTCAGTTTTCTAAAATGATAACACACCACCACCTTAAACTGAGAAATACGTACTTTGCTAGGGAATATTTCTGAACTTTCCATCTTCTAAGACCTTGGTAATCAAGGTATGAAGATTTCCTGATGGAAATGTGAAAAACACTGTGTAAAAACAATACAAAACTAAAATTCTGTGTAAATCCAGATGTAATCAGACTGCAAGCTCTCCAAGGCAGTGACTTGGTATGCTTGATTAGCAGTCTTAGATGCAGCCATTCTGGGAATAGTAAATATTTGCAATTAATTTACTAACAGATGTAATTTTATGACACGTCTGTGTTGAAGCAACTTTGAAGACATAGCATACCATAGGGAGGAAGGGAAAAAAAGTTAGGAATATTTGTATTTATATAAATTAAAGTTGTAGAATATGCTGAAGTCAACGAGATTAATGATAAACTGAAATTAGGGCACATTCTCAAGCCTTTGATGAACCAGGGCCTATATGCACAGGCCAGGCCTAGACTACAACACTTGCAGTGGGAACAGTAGTTGGCAGATGCTCTTCCTTAAGAGGGAATTATTTCCCCCGTGTGTTTGAATATTCCTCCAAGTGCTTCTGGCTTTACTGGGGTGCTTTGTTCTGTTTCCCAGCCGAGCTCCCATGCTCGCACACAGGAGCAGTAGCACAGCTGGAAGTGGATTAGAGCAATCTGGCGGCAGCAGCCCTGGGAGGAATTAAGCTCCTCGCTGCTGGAATGGGAAGCCTAAATTACATTATTATTTAGAATTGAGTTTTAACTTCATTGCTCTATGGTTTTGCCCTGATGGGTAACTCCCCTCGGCATGTTATACTTGGTGTGTCCTAAGTATGTTCCCCACACCAAGGACTTAGATGAAGTTATGGCCTTACTCAGTACAGTGTCCAAATCTTATATAAGCAGATGTTCAGATTTAAACACCCAACTGGTCTTAATGTCCTCAGAGGATTGTTCACAGGCTTATATTTAGCCACTGCAGAGCAAGCTATCACATGATAGAGAGCCTAGTGACTGGCTCCTGGAAGTCAGTTTGCAAAACTGTTGGTGACTTCAAAGGGAGAAGAATTGGCCCAGAATCTGTTTTTCCTAAGACAGATTTTTTGTTTTATGCATGCAAATGTTCTTCATAAAATAATAGAGAAAACAAGAACGAGACATAAATGAAAATCAATGTTGCTAATTTTCTTTATTAGATCAGATCTTAAATAGTTGACCTTTAGCTTGAAAACAGTGCTGGGAATAAAGCATCAAAATGGGAATTGGAGACATAATTCTTGTCAAAATATCCCTATTCTTCTGAGTGCATAAAAAAAATCCAAATTTCACGGACTTTGAGGCTAGGAGGACCTTTGGATTATTTGCTACCGTCTCCTGCAAGTCCCATCCCAGTCAGTTTTGCCATTGAGCAAACATGTTAGTATTTCATTCTTGAAAGGATTTGATCTGATTGTGCAGAGAACAGGAGGAACTGGAGTGTCTTTGATGCACTGAAGTGTCTTTGGTCTTTGAGGCTTTTTTCCAGTCCTTGAGCACTGTATTATTGTTCTCCTTTGACCTCTTGCTAGAATTCCCAATGCCTTATTTTAATTGGGGACACCAGAATGCGGAAAAATGTTCTTAATGCTTGCCACAACAGTAAAGTTGCAACAGAGGGAATATGACCTCCCTACTAATACTTGAAATTTTTTCATACATCCAGACATAATTACAACTCTTTTTGTTCTGCATCTTTCAGAGAGGTTGAGGCATACTCACGATGATCCTTAAGCCATTTCATGGGGCTTGAAACAAAAAAAAAAATCTCAAAAGCAGAGAAACAATGGAAAATAATTAAGATGTGAGTCATCTGTAAATCTCATCGGCTTTTTGTGTCTCAGTAATAATTTCTGAACACAAAGGACAGAAAATACTGAAAACATTAAATAAATCTATTTGAGACTGAGATTTTTTAAGTGAACTAAGGGATTTGGGAACTTAATATCTTTAAAATTTCATCCTCAGGTGCTGCTACATAGGCATTGCTGTGCTTCCCTCTCATTCTGCCAAATGCTGGAATTACATATAACGTAATCGAAATAATTGAAGTGCAATTCGGATTATCCTGGTGTAAACAAAAGGAGACTTTATTTTCCTACATGCTTGGAATTGAAAGAAACTGATATTCAAGATTCAAGTGCCAACAGCCTGTAGAGGAACTAACTTTTTATAAGTTTTTAAGTTCCTTAAATCTTGGAACACAAGGGGTCCCCACAGCACTGTCGCTGAAGCCCATCTGCACTATACCAGCAGCTCACTTTACTTTTACTTTAATGCAGATAATAAGAGTTAGTGTTCCTTTTTTGGTCCCAGAATCATCTTGTTGTCTCTTTGGTAGTAAAACAAAACTCTACACTCTGAGTGAACACATACCATCTCAAAAATCAAGATAGCAGAGCGATAATCTCAAACTATAAATAATGTGGGTTTATAATCTGCAGGGATTCCACACCCACACCCCCCCCCCAAATTTCTGATGCAAATCAGCTGCTGCTTGTCTGCAGTTGTTTTAGGGACACCTGCACAGGACTAGCATTGCAGAGGTCAGGGTTAGGCCCTCGGGGACGTGCCTCAGAAATGATGCTTGTCACTTACGTGCTGCTACAGAGTTACAATGATTTGTGAAATGCAAGTTCGGTGCTGTTCTTCCTGGGGCACTTGTAGGCCAGTAGTTTTACATTCACTTGCTTCCTGCCCTGAGGGTCGCTTGGACTCCTGAAAGTCTTGGAAATGAAGCTTTCTTTTGGTGTCATTTGAACACCTGGGTTTTCTTCTTAAAGACCAACATTTTAAGGTGCTCCACCTGCATTCTTTGTGATAATGTTACAAATATTGCAGTTCTTTCTTGCCTCCACTGTAAAACTGAATAAGGAAAGGCAAGGAGGAAACCTGAGTTTTCAGTATAAAACTAGACACAAGTCAAAACAATCTTTCTAGATGCTTGAAAAACATGTGTTTAAATTTTTTAAAGACATTACTGATTCACCTGTTTCACTAGGTTTAATTTGGGAGTAGGACAAATGAAAATAGGAAGATTCCAAGATGCCTCTTCTTTTAGTTATATTTACTGTGTACCTCCCTCTAACCTGAAACGTATGTCCACGAGTGGTGCATCACAGGTTTACTAATGTAGAGTTTGTGACTGAAGTGTTCTTCTATTCTTATTTTGAATCTAGGAAGTTACAAGGCAGATGATTTAAATCATTTTTATAAGGTCATGTAGAAAAGGTTGAGAAGAAGAGACTCAGGTCTCCTAAATCCAGGTAACCTCTTAACCCTTGGATCATTGTTCTCTGTCTTAGGAAAAAGGTACTTGGGGAATCAAGTACTCAGCCTCTCTGAGTTGTATTCTGTGGAACTTTTTGAGACAAAATATAAAAAAATTTTGGGATGAAGGTCTAATTGTTCAATAAACATCATCAGAAGTTTGTAGATGGGGTGAGGAGGGAAGGGAAGAGGGATTATGACGGAGGGATCATCTGGCTAAGTCTGTCTAAAAGTTATTTTAGTAATTCAATAATCCTGGCTTCTTTTATGATCAGTGGAGAGAGACATCAATCCATTTCTAAAGAGCAATTTGATTTATCTTAAAACATAGATCTAAAGCTGGGTGATCTTTCTTTGATCTTCCTTTGGAGGTACCTGTCTTTCATTGCTATCTGTAGAGAAGACTTGGACAAGTAGATGGGACTAATTACCTAACACTTAGGTGGATGAAGTTAGGCAAGGTGAATCTTACCCCTGAGTAAATCAATAGATTTTTGATGTGTCTGGGTTCCTAAGGTTGCTTACGGTATCTATCAGCTGTATTTCAGCTCCATGTTCCTCTGAGTCCTGGGTGAAGTGTTCTTGGGATTTAGCATCACTATGTCTCTCACTGGACATACACAGAACAACATATGTGCACCTACAAATATGGAAAATTTGTCCCTATTTATGCCTGATTTAGACCATGTCTGAAAGGCGAGTTATGACCAAAGTTGTGTGGCTGTTTGCATGTGTGCACCTGTGTTTGTGTGACTCAACCCCTCCTGCTGTACAGTCACCTGAACGCTGACCAGGAGTGAAAAATCCCTTTTTAAATCCCAGCTCTGACTTGTCTGGAGGATGAAATTGAACCTCTGTCACCTAAAACAACCTCCTAAATCAGGAAAATGGAGTGGAGGAATAAGAGACACTAATCTATTTCTCTTCTGTGTACACAACTAGGTATTTGTTGATTCATTAAGTGAGTAGAAACAGACAGATCATACTTTTTCCACATGGATGTGTGGGCATTTTCCTTTATTGTGGGAACATGCACAAATGTCTGTTCCAGTGAATATTAAATTATTTATCTGGAGTGGAAAATCTTTAATAGGAGAGATGAATCACCCCAGAAACTCCCTTTGGCCCAGGGTTAAACATCTAAATGCCTTGGATGCATAGGAGCACACAGCCTTCATCCTCCTCTGCATTTCCAATGGCTCTGAGTGTCTGCCCACTCCTTGCTGCTCAGAGCTGGGGATTTTACAAAGCAGAAACATGTCTGGGAAGGATGTTGCAATGCTCAGATTGGCCATGTGTTTGCCCTTTGGGGTGTAAACCCTAATATTTAAATATTTTTTTAAAAAAATGGGAGGTATTATACTACATCTGTTGGGTGAACTGTGAAATTATATTCAAAGGGGAGGATTCATCTCCACTAACTTCACCTCCCTGAAAGTGAGGTGTCTAGTCTGAGCTAGTCCTTTAGATTTCAGCTGTAATTGACGCAGCAAGAAGGGCATGTGTGCATTGACTCATGCTGGTTTAAATCAGGTGTCTCAGGCAGTTGGATGGAATTACCCTCTGGAGATGCTTAGTCCCCCTGAGCAGAGAGGGAACCTACATAACCAGCTTAGACAAGGCACCTGACTCTTAAGTGGCTGAACAGAAGAAATCAAGGCAGCAGTTAAATCTCAAGGGTTCTATTTAAAGTCACAGGGGGGAAGATAAACTGTTCAATATGTAGTATAAAGTCATCTGTACTTCAGTCACAGCTCCTCCATGGAGGAGGAATAATCTATACAGATTATTGTTACAATACTCTGTTGAGCCTGTCTGGAAAAAAAAAAAAAAAAAAAAAAAGATGGAGAAAAAAAGAAA